>CAOLHI010005379.1:0-71241 GCA_948474755.1 Ctenosaura bakeri
GAACAGATTTGTTCTTTGTTGCTCCAGATGGCAGGAATAGAACCAATTGAATTGCATGAAAACTGATTTTGGCTAAATATCAGAAGGGAAAAAAAATAAAACGGAGCTCATCCAGCAAAACCCACAAATAAAGGAGACATATCTAGTGATGCTATGAGATGATGCTGAGTAGTGGAAAGGCATTGATGTATATTGGTTTATAAATATTTGGAAGTCTTCTTCAGAGAGTTATCAAATATAAAGAACAAGGCATAAATACACATATACAAACAGCTGAAAGGCTATTCTGTATGTTGGGGATCTTTAAAAATACATAGGGAAACAGTTGTAGGGGCCATTGAGAGAGTGCTGTTTTAGTTGCTTACTTTGTGGAGCATAATCACTTTCTGAAATAAGCCTATGTTGAGGAATGTGAGAGGGAACAGATACAAATGCTAATAAGATTTTCATGGGAAAATGAATTGAATTGATTCTGAAAGTATAAACTCTGCCCCATTTAGAATTTCATGAAAACTTAAATTTTCTTCCACTCCTCTAAATCGGGTCCTGGAGTTCTGAGATGCCCCTGGTTTTATTTCAGCCTAGTTTTCTCCAGATACCAGTGTCCATGAACATTCTCAATATGTTCTAGCAACCTTTCTAATAGACCAAATATAGCCCAAATCCTACCATTTTACTCCTCAGTGAGCTATATAGAAGGGCTACTCCAGACTGCCCAACAGTTCCAGTGGGTTTTGAGGGATTCCATTCTGGGACTTCATATTGTTACCCTAAAAGGTGGGGGACCTTGTGGTCTACCCGCAATGCCACTGTCTCCTTCAAAATAGGAGGAATTATATAGCTCAAAGGATGCCTGCAAGAGAAAGGTAACAACAGGGTCTTTTCACCTGTGTATACCAATAATAACTGCAGAGATGACTGCAGGTAAAACTTTTGAAAAGAGTATGTTATTGGGAATTAGTGCACACACACAAAGTCAGACACTGTCCATACAAGGCTACCAGAAAATGTGGCAGGAAAGGTTGGATGGAGAGAAATTGGGTAGAAAGAGTGATAGTTCCCCATCCTGAAGCAAAAGATTGGAGTGCCTCAGACAGCAAATCTGAGGGTAGCACAGAGGAACAGAGATCTGGGTGCCACATACTACATCCAATACTACAAATTACTGGGACTGGAGCTAGATTTTGTATACCTTATTTCCTACCCTGAAGGAGGGTGTGTAGATAAAGTTGTAATGTCTTTCCCACGAAATTGACAAAGGAGTCTGGAATGGAGTGATTACGTTAACTTTAGATGACAAAACATTGATGGGAGTCCTGACAATCTCTTAATGTTTTGGTCAGGTAAAGTGAATAGGGTAGGCCTCTGTAGCATATGCTCACAGTAGGGTTCCTAATTGCTTCACCTGGGCAGTTTCATCTGCTATTGTTTTTGGGAGTGCTCACAACTTACAGTTTTTAGAAGGGATTACCCGAAGCCTATAAGAATCTGGCTTTCCCACCTAATCTTCTCTAAATTTATGACCTGATCATGTCAGAGGTCATCCTGACCTGGCCAGTGCACATTCAGACATGTATTTCAACCATGAAATATGCCCAGTTATGAAAATAGCCCATCCTGCAGAGTGAGGGTGTATGGTGTGGTAACAAAGGCTTGTCAGAGTTGTTTCTGCTCCTGCATCCAGTCATGCCCAATATATACTGGGGTTTTGACCCTTGTTAGTTGTTGGCTGCAGAGTTTAATCCTACTCTTGATCTGCACATTTCTTTTTAGTTTTACTTTTCTCCTTCTAAAAATGTGACTAAGTAGTGTAGGCATGATTTTCATCCATCTCTGTCAGTTCTCTCTATACTTTTCTTCTAGTGTCCATGTTCCTATCTCTCTACTGGTACTTTAATGCCTATGTTAAATGTTACATTATTAGGTGTTATCATCATAGTGCTAAAATGATAGGATGCTATACCCCTTCAGGACAATAACTGTAAAGGGGGGAGGGAGGTGGCAGCAGTGGCAACAGCAGTGGCAGCAGCGAAGGCAGGGTGAAGAAATGTACAGTTTAATAACCAATGGTCAGTTTGGAAATATAGTGAGGTATGAAAAAAAAGTAGCCATTACTCACTACTTCAATGGAAATATCTCCATTGTCTTCTGGATCACAACTATGTGTGGCTCAGCACACAGAGTTGACTAACAATAAGGGCAGTGTTTATTGATGTCTTGATCCTAAAAAATTAGATGGATGGGTGGATTGGTGCATGTACGGGAGGGAGGGAGGGAGAGGAAGGAAACATGTACATGCATAACTGGCAGGAAATCAACAGGTAAGTTTCTGTCATTACTATATCTCCAGATTGAGTTATTTATCTGCAGTGCTGCTGTTAAATACACAAGACTTGTATTAGAAAAGAATGTTGGCAGTCTTACCTGTTATTTTGATTGCTAGCCCACAACTTCTAAAAGAGTTAATATGAACTCAATGAAGTTATCAAGGAGAAGGCATTGTAAATGAGCTTCCCTATAGCTTCTGAGTGAATAGCTCACTTTGCCAAGCTAGAAATCCCTTGCCTAAACAGCTTAAGCCTTGAATCAGAGCAGCACTTATCCCAGATTGTTTCCAGACCTTGGCCATTTGCTGGAGACATGGAGAAAGAAATCAAGAGTTGGTCTACCTGTTTTCCTTTGAGTTTAGAAAAGTTACTTTCTGGATTATAATTCACAGAAACCCCTAGCCAGCTCTGTCAAAATTCTGTCTACCTTTCTCCCACAAAAAAAAAAAAACTTACTTAGTGAAGAAATTAGAAGGAGACATTCCACCCACCCAAAGTTTCCTTCTGTTGGATTGCTAGGCCAAGAAAGTTGCACTGATAATCCACATCTTAATGTATGAAAGAAGTACCCTCCTCAGGGCACAGTCTCAAGAGGGCAACAATATAATAACAATAAGTAGGTTATCAGTTATTCTTCTGCTCATGGTTCCATCTGCTGGACAACACTTAGCTTCCTTGGGATTTCAGCAGATATAGGCTCACTAATAACCATTACTAGAGTGAACATGGTGTAGTGGCTGGAGCTACGGACTATGAACTTGGAGACCAGGGTTCAGTTCCCCACTCAGCCATGGAAACCCACCAGGTGACCTTGGGCACATCACACATACACACACAGTCCCGGAAAACCGCATGATAGGTTGTCCTTAAGATCAGGAGTCAGAAACAACTTGAAGGTACACAACAACAACAATAACCCCTTGGCCTTTGGCTGGTACCTGGACCTCTGCCTTTGTGCAGCTGGCATCTCCTTGCACACGCATCACATCCAGCCCATAGGAATTAGAAGTACAATGACATGAACGTGAAGGATATATATCGATACAATGGGAATTTTGTCCCAGGTTTTAAAATTTAAAAAATGAAAATAAATTTAAGAATTTAGTGAAGGAATTGGTTCCCTTGAGATTACTCGACTTATACTTTGGCTAAATCCTGTTCTTAGCCCTGACTAGAGTAAACCCATTGAATCAATGGGAATTATATATGTGTTGACTCAACAATGGATCAAATGGGTCTACTCCAATTGGGATTAACGAAAAGGATGCCAACCCTTGGGTTTTGTTTGTTTTCCAGGAGGCGAGGACCTGACAAATATTTAGGAGGTACCTGTAGATCTGTGTTTTTCTTGTTCGTGGATGAGTGGCTTATAGGGGAGCAGAGAGCTGTACCTGCTGCATTTTCAAGTCTTCCAGAGCCCCCAAGGTCCCAGAATATCATTCTGAACTCCAGGAAGTACCTATCACCTCTGGTTCCTATTTTTGACTGAAAGATTAATTTTAGGTTTTTTGAACTGGAGGACCATCCCAAAAGCAATCAACACACAAAACCACACTGTCAGGTTTGGATTTTTCGGCAGATTTATTTATTTATTTATTTATTTATTTATTTATTTATTTATTAATTAAAAGAAACTACATTGGTTAGTTCCTGGCCTGTTTCAAGCCCCCTGCTCCACTGTTGCTCAGCTGTAACTCTCCTTATCTTTCACCACTGACTATGCTGGGTAGGGATGATGGGAGCTGCAGTCTCACACTATCTGGAAGACAACAGTTCCTATGTCTGTTTTATCTCTGCATAACAACTCTGGGAGTTTCCTCAAAATATGCCTGAGGACTGATATCTGCTTGAGGAGTCCTTTACTGGGTCTGATTAGTGATGATGATGATGATGATGATGATGATGATGATGATGATGATGATGATAATACACTATGGGAAGCCTTTTCTGCTGTTTCACCCTGGTTGTTATTGCTCTTTTTACCTTTATATACAGTCTGCCTTCCCCCCCAAAAAAAAAATTTTGGCACTTATGGAGGCTTACAAATTTAAAACAGTATATATAGTTAGTAATATAAAACAAAAGATCAACATTTCAACAGAATTAAATTATTAACATAGTAAAACAAACTTTAAACATGCAGTTAAAAATGATGAGAATCAGTTTTAAACAACACATTTGTGGAATGTAAGGACCAAGCCAGCTTGGTTTCAGTGCTGGCTTTCTTCTGGCAGCATCGTTCTGGCAGCAAGATTAAAGTTTTTTGGGTCTTCTAATGATTTTATCCAAACCTGTATCCAGACATGGTATTAGATTGCTTTAAAGTTTTAAATGCTTTTGATAGTGACAAAGGGTTCAGTTTTCCCTGGATTTTTAATTTGCTCAATTGGTTAATACATTTTTAGAATGTTTAAATGTTATTATTTTAAATTTGACATTGTTCAAACTGATTTTATTGTCAGTTTCCCACAGATCTTATGATACAAATGTATGATAGATGTTTCATTTAAAAAAAAAAGATTATCCAGGATTATCGGCTGGTTTTGTGTCTCTAATTCTTAATGCAAAAATAAAATTGGCAGCCAAAAAGTGAGACTGTTGGAAAAGACTTTTCTAGAAAACATGGGCCTCTGCAGTTTCAAGTCTTGGAAAGAGGCTTCTTTGGCATGGTGCTCCTCAAATACTTTGGACTTCAGTTGCCACAGGCCTGCCAGAGAAGCCAGTGGTGAAGGATGTAGTCCAAAACATTAGGGGGACATCAGGTCTTGGTGAGTTCTGTGCCTGATCACCATCCCTGTGCTAGGGAAGGGCTAGAGAACACAAACACACTTTGAAAGTTTCAGGGTCTCCACCTCTCCCAGTACACAAAATGCAATGCAGTTTATACACCAGTAACCAGAGACGCATAAGTATGGTACTACTATTCCACTTGAACGGCCATGGTTGAATCCTATGGCTTCCTAGTTTGGTGAGTCCCTATAGCATTCTGGCTGAGAATTCTTGAAGCTTCTCCCTAAACCTCAGATCTCAGGATTCCATAGGATGGAACCCCGGAGGTTAAAATGGAATAACAGAGCTATAATTGGTGTAGTGTGAAGGGACCCTTAGTGTCCACCAGATGTTGTTGACTGCAGCTCCCAGCCTTCCTGACCCTAAGTCAACACGAATTATGTGGACCTAGCCATCCGATCCTGCAAAACCCTCTCCCATCTTCAGAGCGGGATCCAATGGGCGTTACTTCTGAGGTAAGTGTCTTCCTTTCTGTTAAGGATGCCTATAGGATGGCTAGCGGACTGTTGTACCTATTGGAGACAAATCCACTGATCTCGGAGTGTGGAGACCCACAAGTCAAGCGCATTGCGCGCGTCTGTCTCGCTTCTCAGCCTAAATTCCGCCTCAGTCCCAAATAACTACTGGGCTAGACGTGGCCCTGAGGAGAAAGAGTCACCCCTTAAGATGCCTCTTTCTTGCTTGAGTTCGTCTGCATTCGCCGGCCTGCGTCGTGCAGTAGTCCAGTGAGTTCGGGATCCCTTCAACCCGTCCTCCGTTCAACGCCTTGGGGCTGAAATCTGGACAGCCTGAAACGTGGCGCGCCCTCCCCTGGAAACGCTCCAGTTCTCTTCCGGACTCTCCCGTAAACCCTCATCTTAACTCTCCCCCCTTTCTTCCAAAATTTGGGGAATTTCTCCCTCCCCTTCTACCCTCACTTCTTCCAAGTAGGCTCCATACTACCAGTTACTCAATATTACTCACTCTCGGTTAATACTTTTTTTTAAAAAAAAAATCCGCATAAACTTTAGCAATAACTTTTTGATTGTGAGAAATGCTTGATGGTGGACTCACTTTCTTTGGAGGTTTTAAAACGGAGATTGGGTGGCCCTTTCCCTCAAATTCTTTTAAGTTGTGTATTCCTGGATCGCAGGAGATTCGGTTCGGTGGCCTTTGCAGTCCCTTCGAGCTCTGTCATTCTATAGCAACTAACTCCTTTACTCAGTGTTGTGGTGCGCCTTCAAGTCATGTCGGACTTATGGCGACCCTAAGGCAGATCTATCACGGGGTTTTCGGAGGGTGTGGCACGCCCAAGGTAACCCCTTGGGTTTCCGTGGCCGAACCGGGAATCGAACTCTGGTGTCCACGGTCGTAGTCCAACGCTCAAACCTACGCTGTTTTGTTCTCGGTGATGGTCCCTTAAGTTTTCGCCCAGGGCAGGGAGTTGAATTAGATGTCCCCTGCCTTCCATCTCTACGATGGGGAGGGCGGTCTTCTCCGAGAGATATTACGTGCGTTTTGGAGACGGATTGTTGTGTATTTCTAGAAATGCGCAAAACTTAAAACAGCAACAAGGGTTGCTTTCTTTCCCTTTCTTAAAAAAGGTTGGTGACTCGGAGGGTGATGGACCACGGAAATTTGTAAGAAGAGCTTGGACGGCATACTTTAGCAGGGTATTTCTGCATGGGAGGAAGGGGGACTAGATGGCCTCTGGAGGCGCTCCCAACTCTATCGTTCTATGATTTAGCAACTAATTCCTTCTGTACCCGGTGAGCGCCCCTTAAGGCTGCACTCCTAAGGACAGTTCCCTCCGATCTGTAGTCGGCGCTTACTTCTGAGGAGGCAGGGTCAGGCCATCCCCAGATCTCTCACGTCTCTTTTCAGTGTCCCTCTGCACCCCAGTGAGGGCTAGTCTATCTAGAAGTCCTATCTGGGTTTCCGGGAACAAAAAGCATTCACCGATCTCTCCGATGTTTTGGACTGATTAATTGCTTCTCTCGGACAGCCTCTCATCCTGTCTCTAGAAAAAGAAAATCCCTCACTGAAAAAACCCTAGTCTATTGACACTAAACTCTCTGTACATCCATTGAGTTTTCTTTTGTATTCCAGGTGCATCATTCTAGATATTTGATCTCACAGCTATTTTATATTACTGTTCAGCTAATATCTGTTGCTTACAATCTTAGGACGCTGCAGTATTTTGTGTATTGCACAATACAGGGTGTGTTTGTGAAGGAGAGAAAGAGGGCAGGAGAAGAGAGCGAAGGAGAAAGGATAAAAGTCAAACAGCTGGAAGTAAAAAAAATAGTTGGGAAAAATATTTGGTATCTTTAGGTGCCGCATTTATTTGGGAAGCGTTTGGGAATTACATGTTTAGATGTTATCCACCAGTTTCAAGTTTCAAATAGTTATGGTCACCTTGCAAGTTGAGACTGAGAGTTGTGCTCTCTATGTGCATGTGAATACGCGCATTGTGCTTGTGTGGTGTGTGTGTGTGTGTGTGTGTATGTGAGGGGGAGAGAGAGAGGATGCATGGAGGTCTTCCCTTCTCTTGGGTTTATCTTTTTAGCCTTTTTTCCATTGTTCAATTTCATTCCCTCACTTCAGTTATCCCATTTTGATACAATTAAAATAAGTTATTATGAGTCAAGAAAGGAAGCTTGTGTTCCACTGAGTTTGAAGAAGAAGCGAGAAGAGGCAGGGCGATCATTTCGAAAAAGAAAAGAGAAAAGAAAAGATCGCTACGCTTTCCCTACCAGCGTCTGGGAATTTGTTCCCCTTGGAGATGTGATCTCTCTGTGCGTGCGTGTGCATAATCCGAAAAAGGTCAGAACTGACTTCAGCTTCCCAAACGTCAGTCCTATCCCGCCAAAGCTGGGAAAGAAACCCGTGATTCTGGTAAATACCAGCGGAAATAATAATGACCCAAACCAAAGCCGCGCGCTTTAAGAAGCACCCTTGGTTGCAGTGAAAGAACTGCAATCACAGTGGAGAGAGTTAGAAGTATTATTTCTGTGGGAGTTGAAAGCGGCTGACATTTACTGGATCGCGTCCTTAAAATACATACCTATACATATATATATAGTTGTTCAGCTGACCAATTTTTCCCCCTAAATAGTAAAGTGTGGAATTGCTTTCACTCGCAGTCTCTTTCGGAATCCAGTGATTTGTTTTAAGCTACAAATTCTAGGTGCCCTCAGGGGGATCGGGACTGTCTGGGACTCTCCGCTGGTCTCGTGGAAGATAATCCCACGAATTTCAATGTTAATACGTACTGAAACCCACCGTGTCCATTCTCTAGAGTTGCGCCACGGCTTACAGTTCCACCTCATCCATCCATGGAAAAACAGTGGGTGGTGCATCACACACTCTCAGCCCCAGAGAACTCTGTGTTAGTGTCGCCTTAGGGTAACCACAATTCGGAAAGGACTTGAAGGCACACAACGACAGCGACAACAACTACACAGGATTGCAGGCTGGTTTATTGAATTAATCAATTTATAAAAATTAACGTGATACTCCCCTTGGGCTCCCAAGGTGCTTTGCAACGTTACAGTGATGCGTGTACATAGATGGGTATAGGTACACACAACCCACACCCACATAAGTAAATACGTGAGTTCCCACAGAGCGTTAAAACCGGCTAACCAGACTAATACCCGAGCAGGTAAGAAGTCATATAGAGCTTGACTAAATAAGTCTTAAGCACTGTAAGAACTCCAGTAAGAGGATCAAGAATATCCTTTCCTTGATTAAGCACCCGCTTTTTAAAATGTATTTTACCTCGAAGTCTTGAGGGTGTCTGCTGGGCAGTAAGTGCCCCTAAGCTTTAGTTAGATCACTTACTTGGGAATGAACTCAGTGGAACTTACTTCTGAGTAGACGTGGAGAGTTTTGGGCTGGAGGCTGATAGGAGGTCTAGATACATTAGTGGGATTTGCTTCCAAACAGTCTTGTGCTGGTTTGAGCGTTGGACTACGACCCTGGAGAACAGGGCCATTTCCGCGCCGGACTGTTATAGCGCTATGATTCCACTTTCCGGCCGGTCCCTCCCGAAACTGCAAACCCCAGGATTCCATAAGATGTTGAAAGTGGAATCATAGCGCTATAACAACCTAGTGCAGAAATGGCCCTGGATTCGGTTCCCCGCCCGGCCATGGAATCCTATTGAGCGGGTGCTTAATCAAGGTGAATGGCTTGAGAAAGGATATTCTTGATCCTCTTACTATTGAGTGACTTTGGGCGCCTTACACACTCTCAGCCCCAGAAAAATACGTGATCGGTTCGCCTTAGGATCGCTATAAATCGGAAACGATTTAAAGGAACACAACAGCAACAGCAACGCGTTTCCCGCGTGGAATCATGTTTTAAAGGGTCTAGTGTACAGGAGTGTGCAGTCGGCTGGCTGCCTTCTTGTCCGCACTAGTCTGTTATAGCTCTGTTACTCCACTTGCAACATCCTATGGAATCCTGGGGTTTGCAGTTTCGGGAGGGGCCGGCCGGAAAGTGGAATCATAGCGCTATAACAGTCTGGCGCGGAAATGGCCCTGTTCTCCAGGGTCGTAGTCCAACGCTCAAACCAACACACGACTGTTTGGAATCGAATCCCACTAATGTATCTGGACCTCCTATCAGCCTCCAGCCCAAATCTCTCCACGTCTACTCAGAAGTAAGTTCCACTGAGTTCATTCCCAAGTAAGTGATCTAACTAAAGCTTAGGGGCACTTACCGCCGAGCAGACACCCTCAGGAAACTGCAAACCCCAGGATTCCATAGGATGTTGCAAGTGGAATAATAGCGCTATAACAGTCTAGTGTGGAAATCACGTCTTAACGGGCCGCCATCATTTCCCCCTGAGCAAATGTGTCCGACTAACTTTGGACTGGAATTGCAATCCAACTGTGCCCGGTGCGAATTTTCAGCGTTCTCGGTCGTTGCCTGGACTGATTAGATGCCTCCCTTCCTTCAGCTGTCCAAGCGTAATTCGCATTGCTGCCTGCCCACTTCCTGCGAATAAACCTTAACGAGCGGTAGGTCCCTTTCCGGACCGGATCGCAGCCTCTGGATCTCGGGGGAGGAAAGTTTGTCCGGTGCCGGGGAGAGCTGCGCAGCCCCGGTTTCCTTGTCACCTGGGCTCCTACTCTCTGCATGTCGCCGTTTCGCCACTAGAGGTCACTGTCCCATCACAGTCTCTCGCCCTGAAGTCCACCTCCCTTCCCTCTTTACTCAAATTAGCACAGTATTAATTAACGCTGTAGTCTATCAACCGACGTTCCTCAGCACACTGGAAAGGCCGGGTTTGTGTAGAACAAAGAAAAAAACACACACAGTTATTTTCCAATGTTGCCACCAAACAAATCTTCCGCCATCCTTCACAAAACGGGAGAGGACCGTCTGAGTCACCAAGGTACAGTTCTATACTTTTTTTAACTTTTGGGGTTTTATTTGGTCGCTTTGAACTCGCTTCTCCCGAGGCATCTAAACCAGAAGGTTAGGGAAAGGAGGGGGGAGAGCAAATGGAAGATTGTTTGTCCCCGTTTTGTGGGGAGGGGGCAAAAAGTGCCGAGGCTCGGACTCATGATGCAAAAGTAACTGAAGTCTCCATGTCTCGACCTCGTTCCAAAAAACACCCCGGAGGTTGCTTTGACACATAAAGAGCAGCTATCTAGGCCCTGCTTCCCTTCTGTGACCGCTTGCCCGTCTCTGAAACGTGGCAAGACCCCTAATTTACATCTCCATTCCTGACCTGTGTTCGTTTTAATCTACCGAATGTATAGAGCCGGTCGAATTTAATTCGCGTTAGATGCCTGCTAGGATGAACACCCTGTCTACGTGTTCTTTGTCTGTGATTTTTTCTTTTTAAAGGAAAAGGGAATCGTTCATTAAAATGGTACGTGCGAGGATTTCACTGAAACGGATGATATATCCCTCCCCTTCCCTGCAGTGTATATAGTAGGAAGTAACTTCTGCAAACAGACTGGAGTTCGATTTTTGATCGATCGAACAAAGCCTAACGAAGTCCAAGGGGGTAGCGTGTTAAGTGTACTTGAGAGGTGCTCGTTTCTTCGGGCTTCTGCAGGAACCCGGGTGGGCGTGATGACCTTAAGAGCCCCCCTTCCTTTCCGAGCCTCGTGGAAGCGCTTCGGCCTGCGGTGTCCCTCGCTGCCCCAGCCCTTCCCGGTTTAAGACACGCGCCACGGGTCACTTGACCAGATGACCCCAGCTTTTGTGAAGAGAGGCTGAGGTCGTTTCCTCACTAGAGTGTTATAGCGCTATTATTCTATTTTCAGCATCCTATGGAATCCTGGGGTTCGGGGAGACCCCTCCCTAAACTGCAAACCCCCGGATTCCATAGGATGTTGAAAGTGGGATAATAGCGCTATAACACTCTAGTGCGGAAATGGCCCGGGTTTTCTTCTTCTCCGAAGGGGGCGTTTTCTTCTTCCTCGCCCCCCCTCCCCGCTTCTTCCACCGGGCTCCCGGGGGCCGGTTCCCCCGGTCCGATCCGAGGGAGGGCGCCTCCCGGGGGCTGCTCGAGCGCTGCCCTTCGGCCCTTCCTCTTCCCGGCGGCCGGCGGGGAGGGGAACAATCAAGGCTGAAGGCTATTAAGTGGAAATCCATCACAGCGCCGGGGCCCCGCGTGGCCTTGAGCGGCGGCGGCGGTCGCCGGGGCGGGACAGCGGGTGACCGGGGTCAATTACTGGTCCCTCAGAAGTTCATTCGCATTTACATACGGCACCAAAGGCATCCGGGCAGCAACAGGCCGGGGCGGCCTGGCAGCAGCCGGGAGAGTTTGATGGGCTGTTTTCCTCCCTTCTCCCCACCCACCAAAAAAAGACCCAAGGTCAAGATGTCAGCCTGTACTCTCCCCACACCCTTTTTCTCCCCCGTCTGGTTCTCAATAACGTCCTAATCCTGCCCGATCTTCTTTGACTTGGACTTAGGCCACTTCTGCACTGGACTGTTATAGTGCTATTATTCCACTTTCAAACATCCTATGAAATCCTGGGGGGGTTGCAGTTCAGGAAGGCGGCTCAAAGGTCCCTCCCTAAACTGCAAAGCCCAGGATTGCATAGGATGTTGAAAGTGGAATAATAGCACTATAACAGTCCAGTGCGGAAATGGCCTTAGTCGGAGGTAGTAGCGGGAGAGGGAACCAGCAGGCATTTCCAGGAAGGAAAGGCTCGGAAAGAATCCTTTCTAGATCCCCGCGGCCCGTCAGTGGTAACGCTGCCGGCCTAGATGGACCCAAGTCAGCCTGCTGTGCTCTTTGAACGGTAAGCACACGCCCGTGTCGGGGGGCCCTTGGGACCTTCCTGACGCTGACGGCCGGGGAGGCGATCTGGCGCTTCCTTTCGCCCGTGAGTGACTTTCGTGGGCCTTTTCACCACCTCCCGAGCGACCCCATGTGACGTCGGCTTTCCTCCGCAGCCTAAATGTGTTTTCCCTGCGGGTGAAGCCGACACATTTTGGGGGGGGGGGTGCCACGGAACAATTTAAGGTGAGTGGCCGCAGCGTTATCGTGGCCTGGGGGACGGTGAGCTGGTGTACCGGTCACCACCAACCTGGATTAATTCACACACACACCATTAACACCACAGCCATTTCCGCACTAGACAGTTATAGCGCTATTATTCCACTGTCAACATCCGATGGACTCCTGGGGTTTGCAAATGCCCCTCCCTAAACTGCAAACCCCAGGATTCCATATGATGTTGAAAATGGAATATAGCGCTACGACAGTCTAGTGCGGAAATGGCCCACGTTGTTGTTGTGTGCCTTCAAGTCGTTTCCGACCTATGGCCACCCTAAGGAGACCCTTTTCACGGGGTTCTCTACTCCACAGTAGCTCCTAACACCACTTGGTTTGGATAAATCACAAGGATCAACTTAGCAAACTGCCCGGGAGGCGCAGGACAGGCGCACCGTCTTTTCTTCCTGATTCGGACCTGCGCAACCCTTTCTTTGGGAAGAAAAATCAGAAAGTGACCCAGCCTGCCAGAGCGTTAGGGTACCCTCCGTTCCCACCAATAGGAATGCAGGAGACTTCTTCACCAGGACAGAGGTTTTACCTGGATCTTAGCCCTTCACTGATAGGCTAAAAACAAAGTGTATGCTGGCAGTAAAGGCAGGCAGGGGAGGGAGCTGCGACCTATATTTCCCCCTTGGGTCTTCAGGTCAGCCAGAATCTACACACACAACCTCTTTCCCTGATATTGCTTTGACACTGGCATCACTGTATTCTGCAAGTTCTTGTGGAAGAAGCGGACCAATGCAGTGATCAAGCCATGATCGCTACGAGATCCCTTTCAGGATTGGGAATAACCCGAATCCTGTTTGAAGATGTTCGTTGTTATTTTGTGCCTTCAGGTCGTTTCGGACCTACAGCTACCCAGTGTGTTTCCATGGCCGAGCGGGGATTCGAACCCAGGTCTTCCGGAGTCCTACTCCAACAATTAAACCGCGTTGGAGGAAGAGGAAAGTCGGGATAGAAATGAAAGTGGAACCAATAGATAGACTGAGCGTTTGGGTAGGGATGGAAAGGGGAAATAAAGTGCCATTAGCTTTTATTACTACCTACAAAGCATTATTTATTTAGTTATCTTGCCGCTCCCCCCGCCGTGCCATTGGAAAGAAAGGCCGGTAAATTCTAAATTCGAATCCAAAGTTCAATCCAAAGCCCTTTCTCTTAGCAGTTCCCCAGGGCGAACAACTCCGGCGTCCATGTACTTAACGCGCTTCCTCTTTATGCAAAGACAACGGCGGGGGGGGGGTTGTTCGTACGGTTGCTCCACCTTTCTCATTCCTCTAAACACTCACAACTACTGGGACTTGGCTTTTTAAAAATGCTGCTGTAGAACATGGGCACTCATAAGCCTAATCAGACGGACGACACTGCACCAGAACCTCCGCTAAACAGAACGTGTTAGCCTTTAACTTGGCCATCAGACTCTTGGAGGGTTTTGATTTCTTAGGACATTTCCGCACGACCCTCTGATAGCGCGATGATTCCACTTTCAGCCTCCTATGGAATCCTGGGGTTTGCAGTTCAGGGAGGGGCTGGACGGCCCCTCCCGGAACTGCAAACCCCAGGATTCCATAGGAGGTTGAAAGTGGAATCATCGCGCTATAAGAGGGTCGTGCGGAAATGGCCTTAGAGTCCTTTCTGAGAACGTTGCGGAGATCGGATCGTCGTGATCTGACCTCGTGAAAGGAGGACGGACGAGCTGAATGGTGAACAAAGAAGTGCGGAAGGACACGCAGTCCGTAAAAGCGCGTCGCGCTGGAGGACTTGCGTTGCAAGACGATTTATAAGCCCTGATCCTAGATACATACGAGCACCAGTAAGTCTTAGAGCCAACGTGGTGTAGTGGTTTGAGCTCTGGACTACAACTCAGGAGACCAGGATTCGAATCCCCTATCGGCCATGAAAAACCACTGGGTGACTTTGAGCAAGTCACACACTCTCAGCCTCAGAGAAAGGAAGAGGCTAACCCCCCCCCCAACAAACGCTGTTAAGAAAACCCCACTGTACGGTCATCTTTGGGTCGTCATAAATCGGAAACGACTTGAAGATGCAAAACAACAAACCAGGAAATCACTGGGGTTTGCAGAACTCGTTTCAAAGAGTTCAGTATGGCTGTGAAAACCATTACAATGAGGTTGGTGGGATTTTAGGGACTTATTTGTAGCAGTCTCCTGCTTGGCTGGCCCGTGCGTTCTGGTAGCTGTTAAGGTCAGCTGGCCTTCCCCTTAAGATCAGCAAGATTGCGCCTTAGGGAGCGTGTATCATGAGATACAGTCTTCAGACAATGATCGTGAGAAACGCGAGACTCAATGAACATGTTAATAGTCTTAAAATAGTCGAAAGTACCCAGTTCCAAGACTGGGCACTTTATTTAGTTCTTAATAACCCCTTGAAAAATGGCACCACTTTCGATGAAAATGTAAAACCACCATTTTAAGAGCCTATTAGACGGGGCGTGGGGAAGACGAGGAGCAACATCACGTGGAAGCTTTGGGCAAATCAAGATGGAAGAAAAAGGGTTGAAAGTTATAGTCAGTCCCTTCTATGTCTGTCTCTCTGTACCCCAAATCTATGTATGTTTAGTGGGAAGATTATTTCACTAAATTCATGACAGTGTGGCTAAGATTGCAGCCTTAAAGTTAACAAAAAACTAAAACCGTGACAAATGGCTGATTTGTTTAATAATAAATTGTTTATTAATTATTTTCGAGGCAGAATTTTCCTTAAGGGGTGAGTGTGGAGAAATCACCCCTTTAGAAAGAGGGTGATACCAAGAAACAGCTGTTACAAATACATGGCGAGCGGGAAATACTGCACTTAAACAGAAATAAGAAGATAAAGATTAATGAAACCAGACCTCTCCCCTGCCAAAAAAAATACTTTTCAAAGGGCATTCTGCTCATTCCAATCTCTAAAAGCTCTTAACTTGCAGAAATCTTGTAATTCACACTGATAAGACGCAGAGTCCAGACGATCTGCTTTAAAGCCGCTCCAGTTTTCATACGAGATCAGCCCCATTGAAATCAAGTCGACTTGAAAACACGACTTTTGCGCTTGATCGAGTCCAATGTTATACAGTTTGAAAGGGGGAACCCTTTCAAGGAAATTGTGGAATATAATCTATTAAACGACGGGCCTAATTGCAAGCGCACCTTTCACTACTCAAGTCCCCGAAGAAGGAAGGAGAGGAATGTGCGCCAGAGAGGTGTTGTTGCAGCGCCACTTGGAATTTTTGCGCAGGACCCCGTTAATTTCAGAGGGGTTTGCCCCAGAGAAGTTCCTAGTAGGGGTCGTGTTCTGATGTTTCTTTTTTAAACCCCGTTTAAAGCTCGTACTTGTTTATTTTCCTCATTTCAGAAAACATCGTCTCTCTCTCTCTCTCTTGTTAATTTCCTTTCTTTTTGAAAATCTTAATGATCAACGATTTGACTCACGCCATACTCCCAGGCACATAAAGCTTGCTGTCGGTTGGAGACAGACGTGCAGAGAAGTTGTGGAGGGGGCATCTTGAGGTATTGTCTGTTAAGTCCTGTAAGCTGTATTTCAGAGGAAGGCAAAGCCAATCCGCAGCATTCCTTACCCGGGAAAACCCTGCGAAATCCATGGGACAACTTGAGGGCACGCACATCCGAGCACGCACACCCACCCACCCAAGTCCTTGGCAGGAGGCCGCATAAGTAGCTGCTTCTAGAGTCGCAGTGCCAGCTAATCCAGTAATGGAGGAGGCGAAGTGAGTTAAACAAGAAACCCCACCGTCAGCCCTAACTGAATTGAGGTGAAAGTGTTTAAACCGATGGCTCTGTTCCTGTATATATAGTGTGGCCAACTCGTGCTCCATTTTCCTGCTATAGTGATCATAAGTCCGGTTAGCATGGCTGCGGATAGATACGCAAGAAGCTACGCACTAGACTTTTATAGCGCTATTATTCCACTTTCAACATCCTATGGAATCCTGGGGTTTGCAGTTTAGGGAGGGGCCGGCCCCTCCCTAAACTGCAAACCCCAGGATTCCATAGGATGTTGAAAGTGGAATAATAGCGCTATAAAAGTCTAGTGAGGAAATGGCCTTAGAAGCGGGTGGAACTGAATTCAGACCGAAGTGTCTTCACTGTGACATCCTTAAGGTGCGGATATAGGTGTAGGCTACTGTAGCACTGCAGTAATTCTGTTTAGGAGGAATAAAGTTCTTTGAGGATGCTCCAGGTGCTGTTGGAAATACAGTTCAGGAAGCGTCTCCAGCAATTCTAGCCATGTTTATGCAAATATAAATCCCATTAAGTTCAGTAAGACTTAATTTCCGTTAAGTGGGTATAGGATTATACTCTAAGGCAGCCGGCGGCTGCAATCCTATAAAGCTCCCATCCTATTCATGCTTTTCTGAGAATAAGGGTGATTGAACTCAGTAGACTTGATTTCTGAGTTGAGGTGGCATTTAGGATTGCGCTGGAACCCAGGAACAGAGAGAAATAAAAATAATGGGCTTCGGTCCATTTGGATTTATTGGATGCTCCAAAAAGTTAAATGGCTAATTACTAACACAAAGACCCATCGGTCTGCAGTAAACAGGGAAATTGCTTCGAGTTATCATTTAAAACAGTTTGTCCTCAACAGGATCGCACCTGAGCTTGTGACACTCCCTGGCGAATGGATGAGGTTTTGGTGTTATTTATTTTTGGCAGTTAACCACAGAAGTTCAGACGGGTGAAAAATGTTTCATAGTGAGGATACTTTAGAAAGAAGAAGGAAAAAGAAAAAGAACAATGCCAATTGCGGAATACATCCGAATGAAAGACCAGGCAATTGACGGTCCACAGTATGAAGTTAGTTAATTTAGTCATTTGGCAATTTTATGGACAATAGAAGGAAAAATTACTCTGCTAATTCCCGGGGTTTGAATAATAATAGGGCGAAATTTTACATGCTTCAGATTATGGCATATTATAAAACAATATGCAAAGGATTTTTCTCCAGAAGGTTTTTTTTTTTAGTCACAGCATTAACGTCTCTGAGTTGATTTTTGTTTTAATTTAGTAAAAATCTGACTCTTAAAATGTAATTTAAACGATGTTCCAGTTTGGGTTTGACATAAAAACTTTAAATTATGAAGATCGTGGTTAAATGATCATTATTGTAGATAATATATCATTGCATTTTTTTTAAAAAAAAGTAATTAAGTAAGCTTCGTACAAAATCCAATCTATTATACACTATACTGATTCCTAACCAAGTCTTGCAGAGGACGAAAAGCATGAGGCAACATCCCACCGGGAAGTTCTCCTGCGCAACCCCTATTGCAATGAATAGGGCTAGCGAAAAACAACCTCCCCGCGGATCTTGCTCTAGCTGACTCATCTTCGGGCCAGGTAGTTTCCTCTTCGCTTCTGAAGACTAATGAAAAGAATGGAAAGAACAGACTCTGGAGGCACTCTGAGGAATATAAACTTCTGCGAGCTAAATTCCACTTCGTCAGGTCCGTCCTCGACGGAGACCTTACGCGCGCGCTCACTCTCACGGGGACGCGCATGTAGAAAGATCTATCTAGTCAAGAAACCTACTTGTCATCGTGGCCAATCAGATACCTTTGGAAAGCCCATAGACTGGGCGAGAAAGCAAAGGCCCGTTGTTTAGATAGAGTGTATGTGTGTGTATGTGTGTGTGTAAAAAAAATGGCTATGAGATGTAAGAAGTAACCTCTGGTTTTCCTGCAAAACTGCGTGCAAAGTAAGGCTATGAAGGTCCGCAACAGTAATAATAGGCAGTAAGAGCAGCAAGCTGGATGCTAGTCCCATTCAAGGTCATTAATCTCCTCCACAAGGCACACGAATGAAAAACGGAGGGAATGCGTTGGGGTGTGTGTGTGTGTTTATAGAGGGGTGTCAAGCCGTTTACCTCTCCATTTCTGCAAGACTTTCAGAAGGGGGTGTTTATTGTCATGATGAAATTCGTCGCTTTCCAAGAAGTCCCTCTGGCTGCATGGATGTGGCTTCCTGAACAAGGCTGAAATCCTGCCTATAGCACAAAATTAAATCCAGAGGAATCTGATTAGGTGCCTATGTTTGAGGTCGCTGCGGAAGGCGAACATACTTATGCCAAACCTAAGCACATTACTTGAAAAGACGCCCCACTAAAACGGAATAATTTTCACGCGAAGCCTTGAGGACTAGAATGTTGATATCTCCTTCCCAGACCGGACTTCATTCTCTTCTCCCGCCCCGCGCCTTCTAATTTACATCTAAACCTGATTATTTGGAAGAAGGAACCCAGTGAAATCACTACAACTTTCTTTTAAGATTTGGAATTTGAGTAAATATGCCTGGGATTAGTGTGCTAATCGGATTAAACGGAAAGGTTAGGTTTAACGGGGTTGTCGTGGATCGGCAGGACGTTCTCTGTTGTATTCCCAGGCTGCGCTGGCAAAAGCACTTCGCACACTAAAAGCGCGGCCTCTTTCAGGGCCCATTGCTTGGATGGTACTTGTATTAGGCATCATTTGAATAGCGCTTACGTGGTAGATTTAACCTTCTGAGGACCTCAGCCTTTAAATCGCAGGACGCTGGGAAGATTCTAGCTCAAGTCTTAGTCTCTTAACTCATTTCAGGTAGCCCTAGGCAAACCCAACATGGCTGCTGTCATATGGACGCTTACTGGTGTGGGGGGGTTACGTCCCAAGCGAGGCTTATTCAGAGAAAAAGGCATAGGATCAGATTGCCCTTGTTTAGCCTCAGGCCCACCCACAGGGCGACCCGAGGATGTCGTAGAACAATAGTACCTTCTGCAGAAAACTGACGAACATCCCTTTAACAGGGCAATGCTATGTTTGGACAGGATGAGGTGCCGCTCAATTCAGTGGGACCATTTCCTACAATTCCCACGCAACGAGGAGGCAACAAAAGAGTAGTGGTTGAATTGAGGTACCAGAACAAAGAATTACGCGGAAACGTCCTCCAAAATGTTGCTTCCAGATTGTGGTTTAATATCATAATAACAATAAAAGAAAGCATACCAGCGTAATATCTCGTTCTTAAATAAATAAAAAAGTAAAATATCACTACCGAGCCCTATTTCTACCCAAACTGAATTACATCAGGCTCAACACGGTGCGATCCTGTGGTTGTTTACTCTAAATGAAGTCCCACTGAGTTGCATGGACGTGTTCGTCCGTCAAGGCGCATAGTACTTCCATAATCTGGGAGGAAAATTCACTAAATAATACTACTTACTTCAGAGTAAAGATCCACAGGCTCAGGCTTTGCCTCTTTCCCTTTGAACCCAGCGGAATTTAACATGTGGTTAACTTTGTTTCGCTAATATATGCCAAGAATGCTGAGGATTATGAGAAAGCGCTGTATAAATAATAGATTTAATAGCTATAACAAATAATATCGTATCTTTATTACTTGAGATGAAAAGCAACGACTTCCAATTGTGTTTAGGATGAAAGTGCCAAATCACACCTCTATTATAAATGGACTTCGTTAAATTATTCTGTTTTCGTAACCCTACCTAAGGGGAGAAAAAAATCACTGCATTTACCAAGGCTCTCTCCTTTACAGGCTTCTGGGACTCAACAATCCGATCCTTTCAACGCATGACTTGGAAATCCTATTGATTTCAGCCAGTTTTTACTTCCAAAATCTTGCTATGTTTAAGACTGAGGAGAAAGCCATCCTAGTATGAGTCAGGTGGATTCACTAATTCATTCCTAGAAAAACGAGGTATTATAAGACTGCAATGCTAAGCGCGATTACCTGTAATCTATTTAAATTCATCCCCACCCCTCTCACTCACACACACTCCACGTACACGTGTAAATATGTTTAGGATTGGAATGCAAAGCGCATCGTCATCTCTCCCGTCATGCACGTGTTCACATCTCTATTTACGCACCCCTCTGGCACTGAAATGCCTCCGCTTACATAACTTCATGCCAGCCACAATCTCGCTCTTGTACTCCGCGCACCAGTTAAATACTATCTGCCCAATCATACTGGGCTACAGTTTGCATTAGAGAGAAAAGGATTATCCTGATGCATCGGATCTTGTGTAAACTGTGGACAGATTGTGGTAAATGCAACAATTACAACCGTAGAAAGACGGGGAGGGAGTATTTTCAAGGAGGCTTGAGCCGCCCATTGTAAGGCGAAGGGTGTGTGTGCGCGCGCAGGTATTTTTATGCCTATTAATCTTCTGTAGAAACAGAGTCGCTCACTTGCAGTTCATGCAGAAAATCAAAAAGGCAATTAGCGTGTCTGCAGGAGCGAGTAAAACTCGTGTGCCTGCTTTCTAAAGATGTGTGTGAATGAGAGAGCGAGAGCCAGGCAGAGCAAGGGCTCCCATTCAGAGATCTTATCTGGCCATACAACACATCCCAAGGAGTCTTGCGAATCCTTGATAAATCAAGGATCTGTTTGGTCGTACACTTCCATACCGTTGATTTCGTTTGCAATGGCTGCCACCCTATGCGTGATTCTTTCGGAAGAAATTCCGAAGAAGTCCCTCGTATTCCCAAGAGGGTCCCTGTAGGATTTCAGCCTAGCGTCCGGGAAAGGACGTCGAATTGCTCTTACGATCGTGTAAGGAGAGCTTTCAGAAACGCGGGTCTACACGGGTTCCTGTGGGGGAAGTAAGGCCGAAACCCTGAGAAGGCTTACTCAGCAAAGAAGAAAGCAACCAAGACCAGATGCGTCTCAACCTCTTTCAATACGTCAACCCACGCGAGTAAAGCCACTCTGGACTGCGTGCGGCCTTTCAGGGCAGACCTTCCGCACACCTCTCCGCCTAGGGTCGCGGTGGAGGCACCAGAGAAGGGCGGGCGAAAGGGCGCCGCTATAAGTAGACGCCTTAGTTGGAGAACCAAGGAAGCCGTCCAAGGAATGGTTTTCCTCTCCCTTCAGCCCCAGAGGCCAGAAGCTGCCAGCACGGGCATGACACCCTCGCCTCTTCTGAGGCCGTTCTTGGTCACCGGGTCGATTTCACGAACCCCCCTCCTGCCTTGCGACGCTTTTCATTTGGTTTCCCTCAGGAAGGACGAGGGAGGGATGGCGCCGAGTATTTTCAGGACTCACTGGGTCGCCCTAGGACTACTTTAGGACTCGCGCGGGTACGAGAGCTACAAGAGGCGTCTAAAACAAGAACATCCTCCTTTCGCTCAGCCTTCGGACACGGGGACTTGGAAAAACGGAACAGCTTTGAAGTTCTGTCGCCTGGAACGAAAATGAATCGAGTTTGTGAGGAAAGGACGAGTTGGACTAAAACGTGCCCTAAAAGGGCGAGTCCAGATAGACGGCTATTGTTACTGGTCACAGGCAAGCAGTCGAGGTTATGCCCTCTGGACCCGTCGTCCCAATAAGGCAAAACTTCGAGGTGAGAGCGGTGGCTTCTGGAGAGCCGGGCCGTCTGAGTGGCTGGACGCTCCCTCTGCTCTGGAGAAAGCGCGTTAAACGGAGCCTAAAGTTCAGTTTCCCCACACCGCCAGATTAGCAGTGGGCTTGCCCGCTAACCTCACCGGCGGGAGGGGATGGAGGTGGAATCCTGAGGGAACGAAGCACCAGCACCAACCCAAGGGATTGGTGCTGAGGTGGCACGATAGTGGGGGGGGGCGAGCGGAGTAATTTCTTGTTGGTTTGTGTGTCCAGTTTGCCCTTAACGGAACAGACCAAGTCTTAAGGAGCCCCTGAACGTGTATTTTAAACCTCTCTCAAAAAGGGAAAGTTAAAAAGCAGCCGTTTTGCTGCGGGTGAAAAAAGGAGGTGGTTTCAGAGTTTGCCGAGAGCGCGCGCGCTTCCCCCGGCGCTGAGGAAAGAAAGCGGCTGCAGGGCGCGAGGAGGGTGAGGGGGTGGGGGTGGGGCGGGCGGGAAGGGAAGGCTTGGCGGGTGGCGCCCACCGGCTCCGGCTCTCCCGGCCCTCATTGGGAAGCCCCCA
This sequence comes from Ctenosaura bakeri, assembly GCA_948474755.1. NCBI lineage: Eukaryota > Metazoa > Chordata > Lepidosauria > Squamata > Iguanidae > Ctenosaura > Ctenosaura bakeri. The sequence goes on from CAOLHI010005379.1 coordinate 22,546, forward strand.
CCCCGTCCTAAACAGCTCGACGACGCCAAGGAGGAAGCCCCGGGCCTTCAGCGGGACTCTCCCCTCCTCCCAGAAGTACGGAGTCGAACCTCACTTCCACGTTGGACGCGGGCCATACACAGTCCACTTTGGGAACCGTCGGTGCCTCGCTGTAAAACTAAGGGGAGGGGGAGGGGAGGAGGAGGCAGGCTCCCGCCTCAAGCGCCCCCAGGACTTCGCCGAATCCGCGCGCGCGCGCTTTCCAGCAGGACAGGACGAGGCGCGTCGCTGCCGGTTTCCCTTCTTCTTCTCCACCTCCCCCCCTTTTATACTGAAGGGAGAGGAAGCGGGTGTTAGGAGGGGGGCCGTCACGTCGCCGCAACCCGCTGAGGGGCAGCCCCCGAGTCCCCTCCCCTCGCAGCCCCCTCATTCCCTCTCCTTCTGTGTCCCTAACTCCCTCGTCCCCGCCGCGCGCACGCACCGGGCTCCCTCTGAAGGAGCGGCGCCGGCTTCGCCAAAGTCAGCCACGCCAGGCGAGGCGCGCGGGGAGGGGTCCGGAGCGTCAGGAGGAGAGCGAGCGACGCGGAGGAGACGCCGCCCGACAAAAACCAGCCGCCTCGGGAGAGAGCGCCCGGGCCGACGCCTGGCCCAGCTGACGAGCAGTGACGCTCCGGAGGTGAGTCGTACGTGGACTGGGCGGCGGGGACCGGAGCGACGGGAGGCGAAGAGCCCTCGTTGGGCTGCCCGGCCGGCCTGAACCTGAGGCAAGGAGGGATGGGGAGAGGAGGGGAGGGGAGTTTCCCGCCTCCAGTCCCCCTGAGTGGCGCGGCGGGGGTGGGTGGGGGTGGGTGGGTCGAGGAGCACCGAGGAGGACGAAGGAGGCGGCAGTAGGGAGGCGACGCCGCCCGGACCCTTTCGGGAGGGGACCGCAGGGCTCGCCTCAGCCGGGCGCAGGGGAAGGCGAGGCAGGCGACCGGCGGGGCTCTCCTCCTCCTGCCTCTTTCGTCCCGGCGCCTCGCACCCTTCGCTCCCTCGGCCTAACCTGAGGCTCTACAAATCCATTTCTCCTCGGTAACTCCAGCCCCTGAGGCGGATGGGGTGGGGAAAACGAATTTAAAGGCCTAAGCCATTCCTGGGAATACCTCCTTCTTCTTTACAGCGTTTGGTTTTTTTTGCCTGCTCTTTTTCCTTTCCTTTTTTCTTTTTTTTGTGTGTGTCCCCCTTCTGCCCTTTGGAATTCTTACTGGGATTTCTTAATTTTTTTTAAAAAAATCTTTACTGTTCAAGAAGATGAAGGAATAATCAATAATAATAATAATATATACATACATACGTGCAGGATTTTTGGTTATTATTATTTTAAGCACTAGCAGCACCAAAAACCCTCGACAAAAGACAGAGCCCTCTTCGGGGCCTGTGCGAGCCAGTTCTTTCGCGGAGGCAACACGTGTTTCCTTCAAGGAAAATTCGGGTGAGGGGCGAAATTCGAGGACTGGCGTGGCGTGGTGCCGGGAGTGGGCCTGGATGTGGGAAGATGCCAGGCAGGGAGTGATAATGGAATAAGGAGGGTGATGGTGATGATGTTTGCTGCTCCTTCAAGGAGTCTTTTTACTTTACGTAGGTGCTTTTGCTTTCGGGAAGGCTGCCGTTCAGTGCCTCTGATGCTTATCCGCTTAGTGGAAAGAGAAACACAGTATTGCTTGTTTTGGGCGGGACGTGACAGTGAAGAAAGGGAAGGGGGCAAAAAGGTCAACAACCTGATTCATTGACTTCTTAGGAACTCTTTAGCTGCCCTGTTGAACCACCTCGGATTATTGCCATCTGGATAAATAGGTTACCAGCTGAGGACCCGCAAATCGATCCTCAGGCCGCTTAGTGGCCTGTTGAAGTTCGCTGGTCCATAGGATTCTAAATCCAAATGGTTCAATGTGTGTCCCTTTGGTTGAGAGGTCTGGGAATCCTATGGGATCGAAATATTTCGTCTTATCTGCTCAGTGGAAGGTTATGATCCACAGACCAGAACTCTTAATGTTTAGGCCTTATCTAGGTTTAAATACAGTACACATTTCTCTGGCAATGAGTTGTGTATTTCCAACTGAATTTGTAGGAAAACCTGCCCAAAGTATCAGGCCAAACGTGTTTTTCTGTTTTAAAGGAAATCAGAAGCCCAACTGATTTTTCAATGGAATTTACATTCAAGTATGTGTGGTTGAGTTCGGGTGCAATCCCAAATATTCCAGATAATTTTATTGTTTGTTTCACGGCATGGGCAGAATTTAATTTGGGGAACTGGCTTATTTTTTTAGGCGGGCAATATGCACAGTTGCTTTGAAGTGAGGGGGAGGGGAAGTCTTTGAAGATGGCTGCAAAGCCGGCCACTCCCATGGAGTTATGCCATAGGCCCTTATCTCCATATAACGAGTCCCAGCAGGCATAACTCGTAAGTCTATCCGCTGTCACTTCTTGAGTAATTGTTTTCTGTTCTTTTCATTGATTATTACTCAAAAAGCTTGAATAGAAAAGGACAAAATTAAAGTGGGGGGGAGCTTTGAAGGTGACCTGTTAGAGCACAGGGTCAGATCGATTTGTGGTGCCGATTTGTAGCGGGGGTTTCCTTGTTAGACCAGCATTCTACAAGCAAGCCGTGAAATATACAAACTGTTAGGAAAATACTTGCTCGACCTACAGACCTTTAAGGTAAGACCCGCTATGGTAAAGGTTGAATTAATTTTACGTGTAAAAATAGATCAGTATTTTATCTATCATTCATCAGTATTTTCTGCGTTTAAGAATAACGCGCACACCCTCAAACACATTACAGTATGACTAAAGTCAAAACAAATTTTTAAAAAGCGACGCAGTAGTGTTTTTCTTGTTTAAAAATCAGGCCCAATACCAGAAGTTTTCTAAAGTTATTGGAAGGTGATAGAGAAGATTTGTTTAAGTGCTATCTACAACCCAGCTAAAATGAAACCACTTGGGCTACCACATGACTTGATCAAATTCAGTGCAAAGCATTGCACAGAGGTGCATTGTGGATCAGGCAGACTATTAGCATAGCCTTTTTTTCGTCAGCCAATATGCTGCTCAACGAAAAATTCTAATGTAAGATACCTAATTTCGGCGAAATCTCAGTTTAAACTATAAATTCGGTGATAGCAGCTCTACCTTCTCTGGCTAAATGCCTTATGAATAAGATTTACCAGCTACTATAGCTACAGTTGAATGCATTAGCTTTCCTTTTCCTTTCCCTGTGGTAGGAATTAGGTAACTGACCAAAATACAACGCTTTGACCTCTCATTCTACCCACTTACTTACAGGTAAATACAGCTTAAATCAACAGGGCGTTCTTCCAGGCAGAGGTGTTTAGGATTGGGCACCAATGTGGCAGGCAAAAGGCCATAAATTCCATTCTTTCAATCTGACTGTGCCAGAGGAATTAGCTTGTCATTTGGAGAGAAACAGCCTTTAAAATCCAGACTCACTACACAGCCCATTGAAATGAATTGTTCCTTCTGTAGTTCCCACAAGCTTCAGGACTGCAGTCCTATCCTGCGATCCTAAGCTCGTTTCCTTGACCGAAATCAGTGTGCGTACAAGTCAATGTGTTTCGGGATGGTTATAAGCCAGTGAGGCACTATGGCATCTCTCTTTCTCTCTTTCTCTTGCATGCTAGGAGGATGTGTGGACCAGTATGAAAGGTAATTAAATTGCACCGTACTCCAAAGGTAGCGGTGGAAAGGATACTCCCCCTCCCTCCACCACCTATTTCACTCATATTACTCTAAAAAAAAGACATCTTCTCTATGTAATGTATGGAGAAATCCAAGTTTGAATACACACCACGTAGCCCTATGGATGATGTCAATGAGACCCACTCCCTATTAAGAGTGTGTAGAACTGTAGCCTTAGAATGAACAAACAAGCATTTTTAAAAAAGACTAGCTACGGATGTAAATAGTTTTAATTTTCTCCTTTCTCTGTAGAGAGAAAGAAAAAAATAACTCTGGCTTTTAAAAAGGAAAAAAGGAAAAATAGACAAAATAGATACACAAAATGCATCTATTTTGTCTATATTATGTTCTAATAAATATAATCTAAAAAAATAAAGGAAGACAGGGATCTGTGTTATGCTTTTGCTGTCCACCTCAAAGTCACTCCCTCCCTCCCTCTTCCCCTCGTTCCAATTCATTTAATTAATCGATTACTAAAATAAAGATAGAAGAGCTATGTTACCCTCTTCTAATCATAGGTATCCAGGTACCTGCTGCAGATCTCGCGTATTATGGGCCTTCTTTTGTCTGCCTAATTACTTCATTGTGGGCTTTTTGTGTCCCTAAAATCAAGGACTTCCTTTTAAACACTCGAGTTGGAGCCTTTTATTTCAGTGGGGCTGTTTAGGAGACCTCCAACAAGGACATCGCAAAGTTCCCTACCAGGAAGGGGGAGGCATTTTCTGTCTTAATACTACCTTGCTTGGGCTAATAAAATACTCCTACCTTCGTCAGTGTGCTAGGAAGCCATTACACATTTTTTTAAAAAGGGAGGGGGATATTTTCTAAAGCGGGGGAGGGGAGGCAGGCTATGAAACAACTCCTCCCTCGTTCTCAATTTCGAAAGCAGCAATAAAGGTTGTACCTGGAGAAACGGTGGACCAGACTGCGCGAAAAGGGCGAGGCAGAAGCGCGCTACGGGAGCGGCTCCAGGCTCTGCCTTCTTGTCTATCGATCGATCGTGTGTCCCTTTCTAAGAGACAGCCCTTCGGTGTAGTTAAGGATTTCTAATTGCTCTCTGATTTCGGATTCATCTAACCCTTCCCAGATTACGATAGAAAGAAGGGGAAGACTTTGAGTGGTCTAATCTGGTGTTCTGTTTCATTAAAAAAAAAAAAAAGACTAGTCCAGTTGTTTGAAGGAGACCTAGCACTGCATGAGTCTATCCCGATTGCTCTCTCCCACCTTTAGGGATAATTTGTGGCTTAGTCCATCCTTCCTTCCTTCCTTTCTTCTTTTCTTTCCTTTCTTGCTGTAGGTATGTTTCTTGGTCTGAATTCTAGAGCAAAGCTGAAAGCTTGTTGCGAGGTGGTTAAAGATAAGTGCTGATTCTCACTCCCCACCTCCTTGTTAGATATATTATAGTAGGGGTCTAACGTGCTGTTAACTATTGGAAAGCTCCCTTTATTCAAATACAGCCCACCTCGTCCTCGCCACCCCTCAGATTTGAGTGGGTAGCCAGTAGGTGTCGCTGTCCTCCCGCTGGCCAGAGCAGGGTAGCCAAGAGCCATTCGGGGGCAAGGAATGCTGCGCCAGGTCCCTTCCCTCCAGGGATCCATTAAGGCGGCAAATAGCCTCCTAGTGACAGACAGCATTAACTCACCTTTGGCACTTGACCATCCTACCAGAATAGGGCGAGAAAGTTGTGTCCTTTTGTAGAGAGATTTTCTGGAAGGCTTGTTCCTCTACAAATGACCACAGCAACGGATGGACAGAAGGTGTTAAACCCCATGATGGGGAATCGCCGTCCTCTTCCTTCCCTTTCCATATTTTAGTTGCGCTGTATCTGAGCGGACCTTCTAGCCCAACCAGGCAGTGGGTAACGAAAAAGGAGGCCTACTCAGCAACCAAGGAAACAACAGACCGCTTCAGATTTTAGCTTTAAAAACCACAGAGAGGCCAAATTACGGAAAGAGGCAAAAGCAAGAAAATAGAACAACACCGCCACAGGGGTGGGGTGGGGGGAATATGTGGGCTGACGCCTCTCCTGCAGTGTTGGGGCTGCAGTCAGAAGCACACTGGCTGCTTTACACATGCGAGCCTAACCTTAAACGTTTTGATTAGTTCCAATGTTATTGACTCACTAAAATGCGTTTCTAACAAAGAGCTTTGCCCATTTCTAATCCTCCCCCCTTCTCCCATACCCAGCCTCTCCGGGAAACCAACGAGTTCTCAATTATCTGAAATCTAGATTCATTTCCAGAGCATTAAAAAAAAAAAAATCTCTCTCCCATCTCCTCTTGCTTTCTGCCTTGAGATGTCATGCAGGAGATTATTAATAAACAGGAGGCTGGGCTGGTATTTTTTTTTTAATCTTCCTAGAAGGAGCTTCATCCCTTATGAGGTGTTTTAATCGTGCCTTTTATGCTAGGAAGGCTCGATCTCAACTTATGTATTGAAAAAGGGGGAGGTAAAGGAAGCGTGAGAGAAATATTAAACTAAATTTGAGCTGATTGGTATAATGCAGTTTGCATTCGAAATATAACTCATTTCAGTGGAAAATGTTCTTATAAACAAACAACCTTGTGGACCAGGAATGTGTTGTGATTTTTAAAACGCCGAGTTCTCAGATCTAGATTATTCCACTATTTTTACTAATCTAATTTAATACAAAATTGCATGTTCATAATAGTGAAGTGTGTCTGTAGAGGTCGCATGATATGTAACATGCCATGAGAGCATTACAGTTTTAAAAGAAGGGGATGCTCTTAAAATATAAAGCCAACGCTTTTGCTTTTTGTTTTAGAGGCCTCATTAATAATTTCAAACGAAGGAAAGACTCTTGGGCCGTATTTCGTGTTTTTACCCCTAATTGTCCCGAAGTATCGCTAGTTATGACAAATGGCATTAGGCTATCAAATGGGGCGGCCATTGCGTGATTTTTACACGTGGACGCGGCACTGAAGTGTCTTTTAGGTCTGAGGTGCAACCCGACGTGTGAGCAGACGTGAGGTGCGTGGCAATGGTGGCCGTGGGTGACTTGCTATTTATTTATTTTTATTGTTCGTAGTTGTCGAAGTTAGCCTTTGGGAGGAATGTGGCTGAGACCAGGCAGCTGGCCCTTGATCTCCCCGTGGCAGAGGCACTCGAGGTGCTGAGGGGTGGGTGGGGTGGGTGGGGGCGAAAAGAGAGGCGAGGGGAGGAGGGAGGGGCTGCGAGACGCAGGAGGGCCGAGGAAGTGGCCTTCACAGCGAGAGCAGCGTGCCAGGGAGTTGGGATCTGTGCGGATTGCTGGGTTCATTCAAACGCCGCCCGCTGGTGCTGTGATTCGCAGGCACTCGGCCTCCTTATGGTAATTTTAGCAGGTCAGGGGGCGGAGGTGTGTGTGTGTGTGTGTGTATGCGCGCGCGCGTTTGTGTGTGTGTGTCTGTTTTTGTCTGTGCTGGGGTTGGGGGGAGCATGGGCTCACGACTACCAAGCCAGCCAGGCTCGGACAGAGCACGGGCATCGGAGGCAGCGGGCGACACTCCGCTCCTTTCTTGCAGCCAGCACCGAGCCGTCGACCCGAGGCTAAGCAGGAAGGCAGCGAAAACCCCGTCCGCGAGCGACTAAGGGACGGGAGAATGGGAGAGAGAGAGCTGCGGTTAGCAATATAAGCAAGAGACTGTATGGACCTCGCTAGGGCACTGAGCATTATACAACACCTAGACCGGGGGCGGGAGGGCGGCAGCAGAAAGAAAGAGGACACAGAGGAGGAAGAAGAAGGGTGTAGACGCCCGAACAGATGCCTGTGATAACATATCTGCTCCTGAATGAACACCTCATTGACTCCCACGTATGTATGCTCCGTGTGCGGCGGTCCTCTTTAGATCTGTGCATGGCTAGTGAGCTACAGGCAGCTAAGATGGTTCACGTGGTTTAATTAGTCACTGGAGAAGGTTGGGATTGTCTCAATCAACGAGGTGTCCCCCGTGTTCCATGTAAATGCATGTAAGCGGCCAGCTCGGTCAGTTATCGATGCTGAAGTCCCACCATTTGTGTAATATTTCATTCATACACACACACGCATGCGAATCTCCCCCCCGCGCTTTCCTAAATGTATTGTTGCTATAAATAGTAAGGTAAGAAGTAACCTAATGGAGGAAGAGTATCTGGCCTCTCTCTCTACCCGCCCCCCACCCCGCTTTAATGTTTTACGTGTAGCCATCTGACCACTTTTTATTGGGTGACATATCATATGAGCACTTGGGTATAGGGCACGTAAAACTGGAGACTGAGGTAGGGCTGAACATACCATAAAGACTGCTCAAAGAACTAAAGTGAGCAGCTAGGGAAATAGATGCTGCATAGCACAAAACGAACGCGACTCCCTCGAGCCTTTCTCGAAACATATGCATGAGCGGCTTTCAGGAGAGTTAACTTTTACCCTATGCATGTATGCAGGTAAGTAATTCATGATGTGCCTAATTACCTATGCATGTGATTCGACTTACTGGGCTTTATATAGATACAGGATGGGAATTTGCGTGTATTGTTCCTTTTGAGTGTCAATCCTGCATTATTTTAAATATCCATATCTAAATCCATATCTCTCTCTCTCTATAGATATAGATTACGGGCGTGGGGACGGAAATGGCTTTTTTTTATTGTTAATAGTTCAAACATGTTTATAAACTCCGAAAAAATATCCCTCAAATAACCGAATATTTTAAGATAGCTCTAGGCCCCTTGGCTTTTGAGTAAATAAAAGAAAACGCTTCCACATACAAGACACTGATTTAAACATCGCACATCAAATGCATTGTCGCTCAGTAAGAGGTATTTGGCTTAAAGCCAAGCAAGTTAAAAATGAAATAAAATGCATTAATAATGTACCGCAGTTAAGACAGAACGTACAAAATGCTTGAAAATGTCTACCGTACAGAAAGCTTCCCTTACCTCCGTCTGGGCACATTCTAAAAACAATATTTAGAAATGAAAGCTCCCTCGAGTCAACAGAGAAATAAATATGCATATAGGCAGCCCACACCATTTAAAAACTATCCCTATTATGCAAGCTTTGGTTTTGCTCCGCCCTCTATTTAATTTTTATCCTGTTTATGATGAGATTAATAACCAAACTTTTGATTCTCCAGTTGCTACCCTTGTTGCTTTACAATCTATCTACATAACATGCGCATTATATGCATGTGTGTACGTATGTGTGTGTATATGTGCGTGTAACACACACACATACACACATATGAATGACAAGCAAACATGCATCCTAACCTTCTAAGGCGAGCCAAGAGGCATCTGGCATTTGAAATGCTCCTTAGGAACAATTTCCGTATATAATTTCTAAAGCCTAAGAAAATCGAAGAAGCAGGTTGCAAACTGTACATATATACAGCAATACAGAAGAACACAGGCTTGCCAAAGGAAATATTTTTTAGAAAAAATAATATAAATATTTTTATATAATAAAGCGAGAGAAAAGAAATCTAAAGAGGCAACTTCCAGTAAATGTTTTTAAAAAATGCAAATATACCTTTACATATGCATCAGTATTAAAAATAATACACGCTGGAGCCAACCGGAGCAGCAGCAGGAGGAGGAGGAGGAGGAAGAGAGGAGAATGGCGCAGCGTTGATTATGCATAGAGAGAGAGAGAGAGACGTCTGGCTGGAGCAGCCTCCGAGTAACCTGTTCTTCTCCGCGCAGCGCTGCAGGCCGGCCGGCCGCCCTCAGTCAGCGGCAGGAGATGATCGGCAGAAATGTCTTTCCCCCATGCTTAGGAGATCTTGCTCATTTGGGCTTTTGCTCGTTTTTTCGCCCTGTTTTTCCCCTCTTTGGTGTATTTTTTTTTTGAAAAAAAAGAAGAAGAAAGGCTTCGTTTGCTAGGCTCTGCTCCCCCCTCCCAGTTTTCCCCCCCTTTAATTAAAATCTTCAATGAAAGGAAGCGATCGCTCCGGGAATCTACAGTCTCTTCTTCAAGCAGCAGGATTTGCATATTTTTTTAATGCCCTAATTTCCTTGATGTATGTAAATGTAGCCGGACGTACAGTAAGACTCAAGCTGACGTCAATGGACGTGACCTCGCTGCTAAACCTTGAACGTGAAGCTGGGATGAGGGAAAGCGGAGAAGCGAGGGAGAGAGGGGAGGGAGGAGACGAACGAGCTGTAGCTCGGAAGGAGGCTTCATCTGGCGCAAACAGAGCTGGCGGAGACAGCCGAAAAGGAGGGGAGGAGACCAGACGGAGCTGCAAACCGCCAAGGAACCGTGGTTGAGAGAGCAGGATGCCGGACTCCGGCCCGGTGAAGACTGTTCGCTAGCCGGATACCACAGGGCTCTGCCTTCTCCTCGTACAGCGCGATGAGCTTCTCCCCTTTTAATAAAATTAATATTTGCGTAATAACCCCCGATATATATACTTCCTTATCTTGACAAGAACAAAACAAATGCAACATTTGGGTTGGTGGGAGGGAATCTCCATGCCGTCTGTCTCTTTCTCTCTCTCCCCCACCTATCTAAAGTGGGGGTGTCATAAAGTCGGAGGCAGCAACGTTTTCAGAAGAAGGAGCTTCAGAGAAAGACCAAGGCCATGCATGTTCCCCACAAAACGCCAGCAGCATACATGTACCACCGACAGAGGTGATAGCTGCTAGCGCGCAGGAAATGCCGATGGCCATAGCCTACAAAGAGGAGGGGGTAGGGAAGAAGAAGAGGCATCGGGGTTACATGCTGTCTGCATGTCAGCCTCAGAGAGCCAACGGGGGGCGGGGAGGATGCGTTGAGATGTCTCTCCTTTGGTTCTCAAGCTTCTGCATCTCAGCCTGTTCTTCATAGAGTTTTCCGCGGACTCAGCTACGGAAGTCACCCCTGAAGATACCTCCTTTCGACTTTCTTCCGGTTGGAAAGCAGAGTGAATTTAAGGATAACTTGGATTTCTATACCTGTTTGTACTGGATGGAGATTTCCATGGAAAGAAAAGACCTAAAGGGGCGGAGCAGGACGAGACAGGGGGAAGGGGGAAGAGGAGAAGGAGAGAAGGGCTTTTCGGGACATTGCTTTTCCTTCATCTGCCATCACCTTTTCTCCTAATTTGGTACACACTTCCTTAGTAATGTCTGATCTGAGAGCCTTCACAGAATGGGTGAGTTTTCAGAGGCTTGGCTGTCTCCTTGGAGCCTATCCAAGTGCTCTGTTTTCCAAGGGAAGGGAAGGCACTCTCCATTGAGTGTCACCTGACTCCCCTTTCCATCCCATCCTGTAGCCATCTCTTCCATGTGGTCCACGATAATCGCACAAGTTCTGCCATCCTCTCTGGCAAAGTGGATGTAAACCCACTCAGGATGTAAACGAGATCCTTTTTTCTTCTTTTCCCCTCCCACTCAACCCAGCATCCTTTTCTTCATCCACAGCAAAACCCTGAGGCAGCTTCCTAAATTAGAAGCTCCTCGGACTATAGGGCGGGTTTAGAAAGCAAGAGAACTAAGTGCTTGGGTTTCCCTCTCAGCCTCTACTCGCTGTTACAGATGGACCTCATAAAGTGTGTGTCACCAGAGAGAGAAATCACGCCTTTTGTCAGTCTTCCTTCCCTCAGTTTTCCGGCTGTGGGAGGAAACTGGTGTTGTTGGGTGAGTGGATTAGAAAGGCAATAATGGCAGCCACTGACAAGAACACAAGGGACGATCTCTCCTTAGGCTAAATTTGGCGGGAAAGTTGCTGCCAGTGCAGAAAGGTCTGTGATCTCAGACGGCGTTTCTCCTTCCTTCCTTCCTTCCTTCCTTCCTTCCTTCCTTCCTTCCTTCCTTCCTTCCTTCTGTCTCTCATTATTGGCTTTCCTCTCCTCCCCCACTCCCACTACGACCCACACTTCCTTATGAGATGCTCATTTGAATTTTTCCCCCTTTTTCTAGTGGCTCCTCCCCCGCCAGCTTCCCCCTCTCCCTCAGATACCCAGCTCTAACTACCGGAGCTGTGGACATTTCAGGACACATCTCAACCGACATTCGGCTTTCCCCAAACCACAGCTCCATTGAGGAAACGTGTGCTCAGAACCATACTTAGCAAGAAATTCGCCGAGCTAAATACCTTTCTTCAAAGGCCCCAGACCTTCTTGGAGCCCCTTATCCTCTTGTGACACTGCCCTCACAATCTGGTATTCCTCGGTGGACTCTGTGAGCAGGCATAGCTGCACAAGGGACGTAGTGTGCCTATTCTTCGCACAACGTCCTGCGCATTCTCATGTACTTCTGCCTGGTGCTAGAGCGCATCCAGACACAAACAGGCGGGCATGTCCTACACACTGAAAAACCGCAACGCTTGTTGTAGGTGTGCACGCTATCACCTGCACACGGAACCTTCATCACGTTCTCACGTTAAGCACACCGCACTCTCTTCTGCCCACCGACTTGCTCTGTGTTCACTTCTTTCCTCAGTTTCTGAGAGTGAGTAGGGCTGATGCCCTGCAAAAATCCTTCTGTGTCAAAGACGTCCCGTGCCATTTACCTTAACTGAGAGGCACTAAGCGAACAAGCACCGAAGTGGAAGGAACAGACAAGGCAACGCAAGTGTTCGGCAAATTTCTGTCCTGCTGCTAAAGAGCAATTCAGGACTTTACAAAGCTCTCAAGGGGTGGGGGAGACGCAAGGGACTCAAATCAAAAGAGTGTTTTGCAAAGACGAAGAGGATAAACAGCAAAGTACAGAAACACCAAAACTTGGCTGCCAAAAAAAAAAGAAAAAGAGACACTGAACCTCCCTTGATTTTCTGCGAACAACGCTTTGTTTTTGTTTTTTAAAAACAAAGTAAGAGGCGAACTCTTGAAGGGCAGTCAGTTTAGAAAGAAAGGAAGAAGAAAAAAAGAAAGAAAGAAAGAAAAGAAAGAAAAGGGAATCTACACAAAACGTATCTTCTACCGTAGGGAAATGTAGCCATTGCTCCCGTTTAGGCTAGACATTTCTAATTTGTTCCGTCTGTCAGAAGAGGACTGGGAGAGGGTTCGGTGCAAATTCATTATCTCTGGCAACGCATAACGTATAGCAGGAACTGAAAAAGACCGTGGCAATGGACGAACAATAGGGCTTCAGTTTGCGAGCAACAAAAGCGTTGGGGAAACTGGTTGACTTTCAGAGCACGTCCTCTTTACTAGAGAGGGCTGGGCTAGACCTTGGCCAACCCTCCTCTCCTCCCGCCCCCAAAAAAAAACTTGCAGGGAGACTCACACCGAATACTTCACTTTCTACTCGGGCTCTTTGCGCGCGCTGTATTTGGGGTGAAAGTGCGTGTGTTTAAACGGCCTCTTTATTTTTTGTTGGAGAGAAGGATCCATTTTAGAATCAAGTGCTCGTCGGTGGAACTAAACCAGCCACTTATAAAGAGAGAGAGCGAAAAGGATGGTCCGAATCATGGGAGACTTTGAAACTGTGTGTTTGTTTTTTTTAAACTCCCAGTGTTTTAAAGGGATTTTCTTTTCCAACTAAGAAGTTTCTTTCCCTGCTGAAGATTCCACCACATCCACCCAGATCTGGAATCAGTTCTCTGTCTCCCCTCCCTCTTTCTTTTTGCTCATCACGCTCGCTCGCTCCCGGAATGAGATAAAACTGGGGAAAGTAAGTATGCCTGTGGACTTTTTAGGATCAATATTCTTCATCACGTCAGGGTAGGGTTGTAGGAAGGACGAGGGAGGCAGCGAAAGTACTACAGCTGTTTTCATAAGAAGTGTTTCTTTCTGAAGGTGAACTCCATCAGTATCTGTGTCAGGTTCAGGGCAGGGCAGGGCAGGGCAGGGCAGGCAGGCTTTCCACTGAACAGGTTGCATTGTTAGAACCTCCAGTTACTTTCACCGGAGGTTGGAAAGAAGACTCGATTACGAAGCGTTGGGAGATTTATGAATTAACCTAAGAGCTTCTGATAGTGCTGTAAAACTTGTTGGCCTTGCAAGCGCTTCCTCGGGACTTGGTAACGATTAATTAGCACGCAGATTGACAGCAAATGAGGGAGCCGTAGTAAAGCGGAAGGTTGGTAATAAAGTAGTTGGCAAAACAAAAAGGTAAGAGTGCCTAATGTGCACGTGTTTCTTCAAGAAGAGCGCTAGAAAGTTTCTCCTAATATCTTTAATTCGGACTCTGGGATGGAGCACCTGTTTTGGGGTGTGTGTGTGACTCGTGTAATTATTGGCAGAAACCTGGAAGAGAAAATTGGTGCTGTTGGTATGTATTTCAACTCAAGACAACAGCTCTTTCTGTAACTTCCATCGGGCAGCAGTGATGAGAACATGTGCAATTGATTCTTAATATGAAAGCATTTCCTTAATTGGGCATCGCAGGAATGCCGGCTGAGACTCAGGCGTGCACCTTCGCTTTAAAGTTATGGACAGGGGAACGTGCCTTTGCCACCTTTGTGCAGGTTGATTTGTTTATCCTGCCATTGTTCGCAGGGGTAGCTTCTGCGAACCGCTTTGGAGATGCAGTAGCTCCCCACCTCCTGCTAAAAATAGTGGTGATATTCTCATGGATTTGATTAGTTTTGTTTTTTGTTTCGAGAGTGCTTGCGAGGCTCCTTCTCTGGTTTTTGTTTCGAGAATGCTTGCAAGGGTCCTTCGAGGGCCCTGACAGCTTAGAAGAGTTTTGAAAAGCTCTGTGCGGACATCGGTTAAGCCGATTTAACACCAGGGGTTGTTTGTTTGTTTGTTTTTTCGTTTTTAGTTGATTGGAGTCGATGTAGTTGTTGGATTTGAGTCATTCACCCCCCCACTGCGTTCTAAATCGGCCTAACCCCCCCTCTCCAAAATACTCAGTTTAACGGGGTTGTCAAGGTCTCAGGGCCTTTCAGATACCGAAGGCTGCTGAACAGGTTGCTGTTGAGGCCGAGCCAGGAAGGCCTGTGTAATTTCCCTCCATGGTGTCTCCTCCCACCTTGAATACTACTCGTTACAAACGCACCCAGACTGTGAACTCCAGCAGGAAGCAAAATCCAGAGCAATGCATTTATGCAATAGCATTCATTTTTTAAAAAAACAAAAAGAAAAAAAGGTGGTGGGGGAGAGGAGGCTGAAAAGAGAATCCCAGTGTTCAGGAAAACTGCTTAGGAGGGAGTAGTATTGTTTATTTTTAATCCTCCATTTTTAAATTATCTATTTAATATTAACACAGTCATGTGTCACGAAGAATATCAAGAGATTGTATTAAAAATGTTAATGGTGGGGAAACAACATCTACAAGCTCTGCTTCTGTTACAGTAAATGGGCGCCAGGCCTTGTCTGTTTAAAGGCAAAACGCTACTGAACTCTTAAGACGTGAAAGCGTTTTGCATATTTTGCAAGTGAAGGCTAGGTGGAGACTCCGACCTTCATTAAGAAGCCAGCAGCCTACAATATGCAAATTTCGACGCCTTGGCCTTCTCAGCCTCCTACCGGCAAATCAGCCCTTTCTTACTACGCTCTCAGTTTGAAAATTCGCACTCCCCTCACTCAAATTCAGGGCCTTATATCTCGAATTTACTATCGAGGATGCTATTTACATTCCATTCCAAATTGTTAACCCTTCAGATACCAGACCCCCCTTCTTTAATGCTGCAGCTTATTGGATCATCTAAAAAAGAAAAGAAAAAAAACAGCTTAGGAGCTATTTTGGTTATCTAGGTGTTAGCCATGGGATACAATCCACCAGGAAGGTCTCCTGCACAACCGTCCTGGAAATGAAAGAGAGCAGGTCAACAAGGTAGTGTGGAGCTCATTCATTTCCACTGAGGTTTCCAAATGAACTTCCTGGGAGATTGCACTTCTAGGATTCAATCGATAGGTGATTGTTGTTGCTGCTGCTCTCATGAATGTACCTTGTTCTACTATATTATTTTTTTTCTTGAGTAAAAGTAAATTGTTATTTTAATTATCATTCCCCTCTCTCTTTTTGGTCTATTTTTCAGAGCCAGAAATCCAGACACAATCATTTGACGTGACAACCACAGAAAAAGGTAAATTTTATATAAATATAGAAGGTCAAACCTAATAGTAATACAGAAATTGACCATATTTTGCGTTACTAACAGCAACAGAAACAAACAGAGCCGGATACTTGCCTTTTGAAGGCATTTTCCAAATGGCTGTTTTCTCAACTATTTTATAATGTTTTCAGTCTCTTACACGGGTGTCCTTGCCACGTTGTGTGACAGTTGTGCGGAAAGATGGACCTGTGTATTGCTTGCAGAAGAAAACGTGAGGCACGGGGGGGGAAGTACCAGAATTTTATCAAAAATAAAAAAAAGAACAAACGCAATGAGCCTTCATGGAATATCTAAATACATGTAATTTTATAGCATTTACACAAGAATTTCCCGGCTCCTAGAACTGGACTGTGGTATAGATCTAACAGAATTATATAGAACCCCCGGAATAGGGCGGGGGAGGGGTGGGAGGGGTGGGTTTGGAAGAGATAATTGTAATACACTTCCTGGGACTGTGAGCAGGCTTCCGACCTAAACAGCATCCCTTGTACCCTTGCAGTGCTGTTGAAGCTGGAGAAGTTAGCCCCCAAACAGAATTATGGTTCTCAAGACCAGGCTCACATACGACCCCCATCCCTGGTAAACAGGGCTTGTTTATTTCAAAGGAGTCCTTTGCAAAATGCCTCGCCTTTACGTCACAACCATCTGGAGACCTATAAAGAGATTTCGAAAACAAGCATGGCAATCAAATCCAAATCTACAGGCCATTAATGGAAGTTTATTAGAGGGATGAGCAGGCAAGTGTAGCAGTGACTATTAGGATTCAGGATGTTTCGGCAGCTCAGATTGCTTTTAAAAAGAGACGCCATTATTCTCATTGAAAGAGGACATTCTGTCCCTATCTATATGTCTAAGGTTAAGTATACTAGTAAGATCTACACCAAACAACATGGCGGTGTGAGAGGCAGTTGTTCCTGGGAACATGGATCTGCAGTACCAAAGGCTCGTTATGCAACATTATTTTCCTCTAACTAAATGCAACTTTTTAAAAAAAAAAAAAAGCAGAAATAACGAATCACAAAGGACGAATTAGAGGAAGCAATTGATGTATAGGTAGATGCCTAGTGCTTACTATGCTAATACCACAGTAGTAAGCATACTCGGAAACCCCATTGAAATCAATTGGCTGTCTTCTGTGTACGTTTGAATGGGGTCATGTCGATTGTCAGTGAGGATGTTTGGTGCTTCCAAAGCCATGCAATCCAAAGGAGAAGCAAGTAATGTTCTCCTTTCTCTGACGTATAATCAGCAAGGTTATAAAAGTGACGCCAGTTGTTTTCGCGTCATGGGGCTCTAGCTGGTATCGATCTATAGAATGGCACAGGTGTTCCAAGCCATTGCTTGGACTGTAGTGGTAGGAAGTTAGAAGACGGTGTTTCATGCTGATGTAAAAAAAAAAAAAAAAAGTGGGGGGGGAGAGGGAGGCTTGAAACTATCCAAGCCACTTTTAAGATGCATGAGGCAGATAGTAGCAGAACCCCTGTTGGATCCAATGGAACAGGAAAAGAGTGTCAAAATAAATGGCAAGTCAAGATTTGCCTCTGTCTTGAGCCATAATTATTTTGAATAAGTGCAAATGTGTGTACAGGTGTATATGCCAATATGTATGGCCTCTCTATAGAACCCCAACAATCTAGAGATGTACATATACAGCCACATGTTCTCTGAATGTTCTTGTCTCTGATTTTAATGCATCAGCTCACAAGCCTGGTCTGTGTAATACATGCCCCATCACTCGCACTGCTGCCTCTAGCTATTGCAAAAATAAAGAGTGGAGGGGGGAAGACTTTGTTTCTCTGTATCTGGCCATTCAGAGAAGCTCATTAGAGTTCTAGGCGCTATCAGAATGATCATGTGTCCTTACACATATTGCTGCCCAGCTCACTAAAGCCCCTGGAGTTATCTATATAGTTATCTATATAGCCTTAGATGGCAAAGGAGTAGCAGTCTGTCTGCTCATAGGAATTCTCTCCATTTTGTTTTGAGTATGGAAAAATAGAGGCATGGACATATCATGTAATGTTATGTAACATGGCACTGATGTCATTAGCCAGGTTTAGCTCAGATCATAGCATTTTGTTATGTCCATAATTAGCACTGTAGAAAGTGCACTTTAAAAAAACAACTGTAGTTTGATTACATAGTCAGTTGTGAAAGTATTTTTTGGCATATCTGGAACATTTATAGGTAAGACCAAGGTAGATAGCATTTTAATCACTTAATGTAGGACCCTGTCTTGTTGTTCCTTCCTTTTACAGTTATTTCAGCTTATATGCATGGCAACATCCAATTTAAACCAGCAATTAAATTGGTTGTAATTTTTCTATGTCTGATCCTTCCCCCCAAAATCCCCTATATTTCAGCCTTCAGTGGGAATATTTTTGCAATCCTGTGAGGACTGTAGGCAGATGCCTTTTGCCTGGATACAAGGGGAAACACATAAGTATCATGTAAACACTTCAACATGGTGATGATGGCTGGTTGTGATATATGGCTGGATAGTAAGTACATATGTACTAATGCAGCCATTTTTTTTACACCTGTAAGGAGAAAATGCTAAGCTGTGCAGATATAAGACAGTGCAGGAAATGTGCCTGTTTAGATTCATTCTGCAGGATGGGCTCTAAACCATATTACCTTATTGGACTGTGTAGCGTGCTTTGTTTTATTTCACTCCTAAAAGGAGTGGCAACAGCAGGGCTTCTGATGCCTTTATGGATGTAGAATAGGCATAGGCTCTCCCGAATTTTAAAATACGCGTCTTTTATTAACTGCACCATGAACGAGCTGTTGAAGTGCATTTATTAATTTGAATAGTAAACACCTCAGGTCTCTGCCATAAGATTCATTGGTTCCCATATAAGCAAGAGAGGCCTTAATGTTTGCACTTTACACTGGGAAAAAAATAACTACCCCCCAAACACGTTGCTAAATAATTCACAGGGTAACGTCCCTTTCTCCCCGCCTTTTCTTTTTGGAGGCTAAGCGGAAAGGAGAAGGCTAATGCTGAAACCGCACAGGAGGTGCTTTAACCATCTAGGACGCAACATTTCCTTGAGTAGTTCTCTTGAGCTGGGGAGCGTGGCTTGCTTTTAGCCTAGCCAGGAAGTTTTGACAAGCAACCCAGTGAGCATTTTGGCTTTATTAGGCTAAACATCTACAGAAGAAATGAATGGGTGTGCACGCGCGCGCGCGCGCACCTCTTTACATAGATATGGCATTCTATAGACAGACGTAGCCGCATGTTTGTCCGCGTTGCATTGTAAGGGCAAGGGCGGGGGGAGCGAGAAGACAGAAGTATATAGGGTTGAAGGGGAAAGAGGGAAAGGGAGAAGCAGAAAATAGCTGGAAAAGGAAAAGCTAGGCTGAAGCAGCCTGATGCTTGCAGCCTTCCAAGTGACCACTACCCAGCAAAACTGCCTTGCACCACCGCCATGGTGCACGCGAGTGGGGTGGTGGGTGGGAATTGAGGGAGACTGTGAGAGAGAAGAAGGGGCTTATAGTCATCACCATTGGGTAGGAGTGAGAACAGTGAAGCCATTTAAAAAAGCGCGAGACAGGGAGGTGGTGGTGGAGGAGGAGAGAGCGAATTATCAATGCAATTACACCTCAAGCAGCCTCGTCGCTGCGTAATAATACCCAGGCAGCCTTGGGTCTCCTTCTCCTTCTCGGTTGCAGAAAGCAAGGCCCTGTTCGAAGCAAGAGCAAGGACGGAGCGCCTCTTTCAAGCACACATTCCCGACCGTAATCCCCCCCACGCCCGCCCTGCACAGCACATGCCAAGCCTGTCAGAAGAGAAACGCAGGCAAAGACGCTTCTCTTCTCCTCTCTCGCCTCCCCCCCCGCACCGCACATACACCTCCAACGCCGCTCCCCGCCTCCCCCCGACCTGAAACGCTTTTATCTCTCCTTAGAGAGAGATCCCTTCCAGTCTTTTGGATATTAGAGCGATCTGCGCTAGCAAACCGGCAAGGTAAAAGGCCGCGGGTTGAGATAGAGATATACAGATAGGTCTCCAGATTTTCCGTCCCACCCTCCCCTCTTATCCTCCTCCTCCTCCTCCCCCTTCCTCCTCCTCCTCCTCCTCCTCCTCCTCCGGGGAGCGCGAGAGAAGGCGATGGTGCCTTTGCTGGTTGGGAGAGAATAGCAATGCAATGGGTCCCAAGCTGCCTCCGCCGTCGCTGCCGCTGCCGCCTCCGCCGTTGCCGCTGCTCTCGCCGAGGGCGCGGAGGGGGCAGGCTGCCGATCGCTCATGCATATCAATAGAACCGGGGTGCACTTGAGATTTCTCGTGACATCATCATTACCTTGGTTTCCCCACCTCCCCCGCGGTCTAGGACCTCTGACCTTGCCGGGCTGGCCCACATTTTTTTTTGGCACTGCAAGCCCTCCAATGATATAGCCCTTTTCTCCTTCTTTCAGACTGGGGGCGGCAGCAGCAGCAGCAGCATCAACAGCAGCAAACCAAGCCAGCAAGACCTGCAGCTTCTCATGCCCAGCTCTGGGAACCCTGAGAAATCGTGGATCTTCCAGGCTGCTTCCTCCACCACCGCCCCCCCTCCCGCCGCCTCCGCCGCCGCCACCCCACCCCCAAATCCGCAAGATATATGCTGCCACCATTTGGTTAAAATAAGAATTTTTTAAAAAGCGCTCTGATACATAATCCAAAAAGGATCAGGAAGGGAGAGCTGGATCTTCGCCTCACCACCACCACCGCTACTATCCTCTCAATTCTTCTGGAATGGGATTCCCCCCGCCCCTTCTTCTTCTTCTTCTTCCTTATCCTGCGCTGGAAATTGCTGTTGGCTTTACATCTTCATAGAGGCTAAAGACGCTTTCCTTCAGAAGGAACCAATTTACAATGCAAATAGAGGCCTGTTGAGGGATGGATACTTCACACTCTTAACAGCTCTGATACACCTTAATAGCTGGTTTTATTTTCTGATATTAACAGATGAATAGTTGGTCCATCGCTGGCAGAAATTACTTGCTTGAAAGGAGAGAGAGAAAGAGAGGGGCGAGAAGAAAGAGAAAGAGAGAAAATAAAAGTTCGGAATAAAACTTTGAAGGCAACAAATATTCCTGGGATGTGTCTCAGAAGCACACACACATTCCACATACCGATGCAGGTCACAGTTGCATTAAAAGGATGCATATTTTAAGACACGTCTGGTGTTCTGGGGGAAAAAAAAGTCTGTTTGCAGAAGCAACCTGGATTCTAGCAAGGAGGGGGGAGAAGCGACCCGTCCCCCCAGCCGACTTCAGATCATACGAAGGAAGCGAGTTGTTATCTTTGGTTATCTAGCTGTATGAGTGTGTTGGTCTTCATAAAGCTAGATAACCGAAAGTAAAAACTCCTTCATGATCTTCGTGCTGCACAAAGAAGGGAGAGAGGCTCCAGCAAAGGACAATACAGACCCAGCCATGGCAGGAATGTTTACTGAATGAAAGGCACCTTTCTGCAGCTCAAGGAGAGAAAGAAAGGAGGAAAATTAATGACATACGTGGGTCAAATATATGTGTATGCATATATATGCGTACATATATATGCATATATATGTACAAGATAACCAGGCACGGGATGATGGTGATGAAGAATAAGCCATACGCGGCAAAGAGGATGTGGTACTCATGGTAAACAAATGCATGTGCAAGTTTTTTGCTGTTCTGCGGGAAAGGGGAGGAAAAATTAATTATTCAAAGATGTGATGTCGTTGTTCTAAGCAATCCTACACATGCCTGTTCAGAAGTAAGTTCTATTGAGTTCAAGGAGGCTTACTCCTAGGTAGCTGTGTACTGGATTGCAGTCTTTTGGGCATGGCAAGTCTATGTTTGGAAACGTTCAGCTGTGACCTTTGGAGGTCTGGATTTAACAACAATTTAAGGTGTGCCTCTCTGTGTGTATCCTTCAGCCAACAGGGTGTGACAAACTCTTGTCTGGTGAGGGTCTTTCAAAGTTTTGAGATGTTGGGAGTGTTGCTATTTCAAGGGATAAAAGCTGAAGTGCAAAAAAAGTGATAAGGAATTAATAAACAAACATTTGCATTGAAGAGTAAGGCTAGATTAATAATGTCTGTCTGTTGAGGGCTTGGTGGAGTTCCACAACATGGGGGCGGGAGGGGGAGGTGATGACTGATGTTAAAAAAAAAAAACGTGGAGAGAGAAGAGGGGAGGAAAGGAAACCAGTTTTCTATTCAAGATGCAAGCATAGATGCTTCTCTGTTCCGAGAGGGTTTCCTTGAGGAAGCTACTGAAGCAGAAAGACGTGATGGAGACGAGATTGCCTCCCCCTCCCTTGTCAAAATGTTAAAAAGTAGTCTGTGTCTTATTCTGCGGGCTAGCATTGGAAATGAAAGTGACATTTACTTCAAAACCCACGTGTGCGCCTCCTCTCTTCTTGTTTAAGGATGATCAGATCTATCCAGGAAACTGCTCTGGCATCCCAAACAGAAATAATTAGGACGTATATAGAGACCTGAGGAAAGAGAGGCAAGGGGGTGGGGAAATCGGAGGGGTCTGGTCTTGCCTAATTGATTCCGTTAAACGGAATGCCTGAGATGTGAACGGCTGGACGCTCCCATTCCCACGCTCGGGGCAAGTGGCGATGCGATGGCCCGGCAGCCTATGACAGACAGCCCTGTTGGGGGTTGCCGTATGAAGAAGCGGGGGGAGCATCAAGTGCACCACACCAGATTCATCTCCATCCCTTAAGAAAGTGGAGGCATTTCCCACCCACAGCCATCTGCAGGCTCCCAAGTGGGGATCCCAACTGTTCCTGTAGCTGCGGACTGTCTGTTTCTGTTAATTGTGTAACTACTGTTTCCAGCGACTCATAAAAATGTTCCTTTACTGCTGGGGGTGGAAATTTGCTACAGTCTAGGTCACAAAAGAGAAAGACAAAGAATTGGGAAAGGTGACTATGCATGTCTGGGTTTTGGCCTGACGTAGGTACCTCATTTAAAACACAGATACATACATAGTAAATGTTCATATTGAACTAGTCACTGTCATAATTACAAGTTGATTGAGGTACTGTTTTTTGGTGTGTGTGTATGTGTGTGTTTAAAATAAAACTTGGAAGGAGCTTGATTGGGAAGTGCATTCTTTGCCCCAAAGATGCTTCCCTCTCCAAAAAATAAGAAAACAAACTGTTCCTTAACACCCCAGTTTAAGGGTGTATTATGTATTAATCAGAAGTGACATACACTGAGTTTCATAGGATTTGTTTCTAAATTTCCATAAGAATTTTATCTTAATACATTGACTTGGTTTAAAGTCTCCCAGTGAGATGGAGGCTAAAATGGAATAATATTAGACATACATACTCTGTGTGTGTGTGTGTGTGTGTGTGTGTGTAAGAGAGAGAGATATGGAGGCTACCAGTGAAGTGCACTTTGCATTTTAAAAAAATAATCTGAAATGCATTAAAAGTAAGGTAATCAAGGCCTGCAGACATAAATGATGTTGCAGAAGTCTAGTTTTAGGGCGTTTAGCCAGTATTTTGCTCTGAATTTTGGCTAGAGCTGTGGAAGGACTGTGTTTACCAAAGGGCCAATTTTCCACTGCTGTGCACGTGCCAGAGTTTACTACTATAGTGGCCAATGAACAGTTCCCTTGTTTATTTACTTTAGAAGTTCTGTTTGTGAGCCCAACCTTTTATTGTTAAGGGCTTTCTACTTTTGCTTTACTGCATGTCCAGGGGTGCTGTTTACCTAGGGCCATTGTCTACTACAATTAACATTTACATTACAAAGTGAATGGTTCTCTTTTTCAAAGAGGTTCAATTAAGGCAATAAGCTGTTTTCTGGGAAATCTTTTGTTTAGTGAACAACAGTGAATGGAGTGAAATTTCTTTTACTTAACAAAATGAACTCTTACTTATATTTTGACCTTTTCTGTAAATTTATTAAGGAAAGCACCTAAGGATTTTTTTTCCTTTATGATATTATACTTCTGTGTTAGCCATTGTCACTTCAGAATTGTTTTGTACCATGCAAATGTTACATGAGTATCAATCAATAAAATGCATTTTAATGTTATTTTATTATTATTTATTATTTCTCTCCTACTGATTTGACACAAATTAGGTTATTTTTTAAGTTTTATCCCATGTGCTTCAACATCTAATAATTGTGAGGTTATTTTAGTTATAATAAAATTTCATTGAGTTTATTTGTTTGAAAATATTTTCATCAAAATTACTTTTGTGGTAGTGAAGTGATATATCTTTAGAGCTTGAAATAGCCTGCAAAGACAAAGCCCAGTCCAAAGAAGTATAAATATAATCTGAGTAGTCCTTTGAAGGATAGCTTTAACACTGGAAGACCCCAGATCAAGTTTATTTAGCATACCATTGCATTGTAAAACAGTTGGAGTGAAGTTGCAGGGTTGCGTGAGCATGCATGTTAACTAGTGGGAACCAAGTCTCATTCCTTTTGAAAAGGGAGCAGCAGATTGCTGTGCAAGGCCAATGTTAAAAAGGCAGCTGAATTTAACACCATCTGGAAGAAAAGATCCCTTCACGACTTTCTCACACCGTCAGACAAAACTAGTGTCTCTTGTTCTGAGCCCTTGTCTATGCGGCCATACAATACTGAGTCATTATACTTTTGCTGAGAGAAAATTTGAGAACACAATATGGGAAACCAGTGAATGACCAAGTTTCATTGTGCCCGCTTAAGTCGATTGAAACCTACGTCTAGAGCCATGAATGGCAGTATTGTTTTCCTCACTGGGGCTATGCTAAATGTCAGCGCAGTGTAAAGAAAAACTTGAAGTCTGCAAATAACTTACCAGATCTCAATTATAATATTTTCCCACACTAGAACTAATATCATTGCTAGGCTGTACAATGCACAACATAACAAAAAAGCAACTAAAAAGTGTTCATTTAAAAGTTATTTCAGACTAGCAAACTGCCCCCCTTCACCCTCAGTTTGGGAGTTTGAATTGCCGAGGTAGAGCTGCGGGTAATCCTTTCTAGAGAAGTTCAAGTTGCAAAACTGCTTCTCAAGTAATCCAGAAAATAAACAACATAAATAATTTGTTTTCTGGAAAAAAAATATCAACTGACTGCCATGGTAGTAATGTCATCCTAGAAAGTTTGCTGTGCTTAGTTCTTCAGTTTACTACTTTTAGTACTCCTCTGTGAATATTAATTAGTTTGAGCCTGACAAAACACCATAGTGGGAGAAAGCTTTCAGAGGGTTCAGGAGAATGCTAAGGCTTGTCCATACAGAATTAGGTGTGACAATAGTGCTTCACAATGAATTGCTTTGCTTTTAAAAATTGGTAATGATAACTTATAACAGATCTAATCAGTTCTGTCTTGGATTTATTATCTCTCAGAATCAAGTGACAGCCCACAAAGCAGATATTAGAAAGGGGTGCTAGTTTTTTTTAAAAGTTAGTAGTTTTTTTTTTTAATGTTGGTTGTGGTCTGTTATGTTGCCTTTAATGCCTATTCTGATTGCCTACCATTTTCCCCCATTACATTTTTTTACTTTCCTAACCATGAAAGTAAAAGTCAATGATCAGCATTTTTACTGAATATTCCAGAATATTACTTCTTTTAGTAATAATGGAGTAAGAAACTAAGTGAACAATAGAATATTACAGGAATATATTGTGCAATCCTGTTGTTGGGGGTGCATATTATTTATTTTCCAAGAAGGCAATAAAAATGGCCTGCCAAAACTTAATGTTAAAATGCTTTGTTGTCTAATAGTGCAATCCTATAGACATTTACCCGGGAGTAAGCCCAACTGAACTCAGTGGAACTTAATTCCAAATAGATAACTATAGGATTGTTCTGTTGAAGAATAAATGTTGATTATTTGGATAAGGATGAAAAAATCCTAAAATCCTAGATCCTAAAATCAATCCCTTATTGGACTTCAAAGAGCACATGATTCTGCCATAACAGCACACTGACTCAAATGATTATTGGCATCTGTGTATTTTGGCTTCTAAACAAGCATCTCATAAACTCTTTAATGGTATTATGATGCTTAATCACTGTTCCTCAGTCAATGTAGCAGTGAAATTATGAGGATTTCATGTCTGTAGTGAAAGTCTGTTTCTTATTCAATTAGAATGGGTTGTGAGAGAAGTAACAAACAGAATACAACAAAGCTAAGAAAGAAAGGTCCACTCATATTTCAAAAATGTGTAAACAGAGATTTGAAATTATCTAAATTGACATGGATTACATTTTGTAAGGTTGACATGAGTTCCATGAGTTATCTTTTGTTTATCCTTCTTCTTTTCTGCCTACTCATTATTGTTATAGTAGACTACTATGGAGTGTTGAATTCTTGGTACATTTCAGTTATTCAGAGCTTAAAAGTCAACAAACTGAGCAGACTGTCTTCAACAGATTTTGCCAAAACTATGATTTAATCCACAGTCAGCACACTGTTGTTTCCAGTCATGATTATCTTTCAATATGGGGTTAGGACCCTAATAACTCCACAGTGTACTTGGATTGAAACAGATATGCAACAAAATTCTATGCATCTAGAAGTAAATTTCAGCCAGTGGGATAGAGGTTATTCTCAAATAAGGGGCCATAAAATGGCCTCTCTACTAGTTCCATGAATTCACTGGAGTGCCTCAAGCTTACACTGAACTTATCCAGGTGAACTGGCCTTGTGTTCCAGATTGTAAGATCCATCCTTCCTTCCTTCCTTCCTTCCTCCCTCCCTCCCTCCCCCAACATTTAAATCAGATGAGCCTTCCATAACTCAAAGGTCTTAGGGAATTCAGTTTTGAGAAGCTTCAGGACTTATACAGAGATCCACAGCAGAGACCCACAAGCCTGGGAACATACTTCAAAAGCCTGGGTAGATTTGTGGTCTCTCTGCACCTCTGGATAACTAACAGGCCGGAGTGTTTCCGACAGGAGCAGACCCTTGCTGCTGCTGCTGCTGCTGCTGCTGAGCCAGACTCCATGCTGGTTATTCACCCGCACAGTGCAATGTGATCTTACTGCAGCCCTTTATGAGGGATGCTGAAGACCATTCAGAGTAGGGAGGCAGTGAACAGCCACGGGCAGCTGGCCTGCTGGATTCCTGCGGCTTGTTGTTTAATACCCGGAGGCTGCAGGACAAGAAAAGGAGCGGAGAGTTACCTGCGAAAAGGTTCAGAGAACAGCGCAAAAGACCGAACAGTGAGGACGCAGCCCTTCCCCTTATTTATCTCTGTATTTTAAACCTCCCATCTCGTGAGTTGAGGATAACAGACGAGGAGGAGGAGGATGGCGATGTTGATCAGTGTGCGCACGTGTTTTGCTTTTTTGTTTTTTCCCTCCCTGCGAAACCGGTGGGTTAGTCCAGGAGGAAGCGTTCTTTGACTTAGGAGCAGAAGTTGCCAGGCGGCCGCTGCTCCTGCTGCAACTGCTGGCTGAAGGAGCGCCCTAGCAATGGCAGCGAGCGGGCCGCTGGGCAGTACCAGGCTGCTGCTGTGTGACAAGCACCAGTTGCCTCTCAGGCGCGAGCAGTGATTGGTGTTTCCCGGGAGACGGGATGGCTGAGCTCCTAGGCTGGCGCGCGCGCTCTTTCTCTTCTTCCTCCTCCTCCTCCTCCTCTGGTGAAGATTCTCCCTCCGCCAGGGCAATGCAGCGTCTCCCCTGTTCTCTGCCTTGTCAGGTTAGTCATGTCAAAGTCCTCCCCTTCCTCTCCGCCCCCTACTTGCTCTATGCCCTCAGGTTGCTGGGCTTCTTTTATTCACCAGCCTTTTTCTCTCTCTCTCCACCCTTTGCAAAAGCTCTCGGTTTGCCCTGAATAAAATTCTTTTAATCCTTAATCTCTACATATTGTTAGCATTCTTAAAGGAAGAAGAAGGAAATCCACCAACCTGCGTTTCCTATGTCTATCTCACAAAGGCTGGGCTCACGTGCCATGAGAGGATCCCAATAATAAACTTCCTGGCCCTGATTGCTGTGTTGGGTTTGTGACTCAGGCATTGTGAAAAACAGCCTCCAGTAGATTGGAAACGGGGGAGGACATCTCCCACTTAACAGTTCTTGCATCTCAGTGGGCCAGGCTGACACCTCTCTTTTGGTGGCATCAAGAGAACCTGGTTCCTGCAACCAGCCTGTGCAGTTGGAGGATCTTGCAGTAAGGCAAAATCAGCAAACAGGCAGCTGATTGGTTTTAATGAGGGTGATGAGGTTTCCTTATGTGGGAACTTGGTGGGAGAACTGTATTTGTATTTCAATTGTATATAGCCATGCTTACACTTACCTTCAGATATTCCATCTTGCTTCAACAAAAAACAACAACACTGAGGAAAAAAAGTCCAGTCATGCTTTAAAAATGTGTAAACAGAGATTTGAGCTTATCTAAATTGACATGGAGTCAATTTGGTTGTCTCATTCAAATATCTGAAACAAAAATGTAAAACTTAAGTTGGAGACAAGTATATTGGTTCTGTACTTAAGCTTTCTAGGATGTAAGCCTCCATTTCTTTACATAAGAACCCAAACATTAACATCTGATGCATTCTTAATAACAAAACCATAATGTCAGAGTGTTTTTTTTAAAATGAAGTTTCTATTTCCTAGGAGTGGATCTCTCACTTAGCAAATGGTAGCATTTAAAATGTTCCATGGAGGCAGGAACACCTGCCTCATTGTTTCTCTCTACCATCCCTTCTCCTCTGTCATTGTAAAATTACTCTAAATGTGGCTAGATATGTCCTTGTTGCTAGGTACAGTATAACTTCTCCAGAGATTTTTTTTTAAAAAAAATAGATCTGTGTCTTAAGTACTTACTAAAGCCAGTTAATAACATCATGCATGGACATTTAAACTTGTTGTAAGTTCCAGAGAGGATTAGAGAGAAATCATGCTGTGCGCAACTAATGATACCATCTTAACTCTTCAACTGGGAGTTAAATCCACCCACCTCGGTGTGGCATGGACTTTGCTTTCTCCTGTGCCAATAGGCTGAAAAAGAAGGAAAGAAAGAACTTAATTTGTATTTAAAGAAAAAAAGAAAACACAGGTCTCACAAGAGGTCAAATATATATTTACAGTACTCCTGAGCAATGTTGGTTTTAATACAGCTGGTGGGTTGCAGTCTTGTGTAGATATTGTTTCATGTAAGATTTATGCTCCTAAATTTGTCAAAGTGAGAGCTGTGCTAACACTGATGGCAAGGTTAGATTCTAACACTAAAACAAATGTTGAATGTCCTATCTAGGATCCAGGAGATGCCAAACTTCTTATTTCAGAGGGAGCAGATGAGATCTAACTCAGAAAACAAACCTTAATTAATAGACTTTGTTATAAGCTGAAAGAGAAGACAGAGTGGGTGAGGTGGAGAACTAACTGTTTGGCAACATGGAGGTGCTACTGCTTTTTAAAGGCACCACATCAACAGGATAAGCTGTTATGTATGCTTTGAAAGGCCGCTCCATTTGTACAATGTGCTAATATGAACTTGACTTTATTGTATTACAAAATTAGACATTCTAGGGATGTTGTTTATTTTATTATAGTTTTTGTTTTAAAAGTAGCAGCATTGACGTGCTTTCTAGTATCTAGCTATACTATGCAGTGCTATCTATTTTAAATGTAGTACTTAGTTACTTGTGAAATGATGAGAGAATTCTCTTTGCATAATTTGTTGTTATCATTGTTTTTGTGTGCCATCAAGATACTTCCAACTTATGGTGACCCTCTCACAGGGGTTTCTTGGCAAGATTTGTCCAGGGGGGATTTGGCTTTGCCTGAGGCTGAGAGTATGTGAGTTGGCCAAGACTGTTCCACAGGTTTCCATGGCTGAGTGGGGATTTGAACTCTGGTCTCCAGATTCACAGTCCAGTGCTCAAACTATTACATCATGCTGGCTCTCTGAAAAATAGAGAACTGCTATAGAAATTGTTCTGTGTTAGATGTTAAGCCAACAAAAGTGCAGGGTGTATAAAAGTATATAGACATCTACCCAGCAGATACACAGGAGTCTTTGTTGTTTCTAATGCAGAGGACAACAGTTCGTACTTTCTCACTCGGAATTTTGTGATAGTTTTTATACTCGTACCTATAGCACATATTCACAATGGCCTTTGTTTACAGAAGAGACTTATTTTGATTCTTGTGTAGCGTATGTGTTTGTGAATAAACAATAGCCTGAATCAGTATGTCCAAAAGTTTATTGCCAGCAATCAGACTGATAGGCATGTTGCTAAAATGAGAAACCCAAGATTTTAGGAAGTAAGAAAGCAGAGTAAAAAGAATCCACAAGGAGCACCATCCATTTGCTTCAATTTACACTTCTTATTTAACATTTTGGATATGACGAACATATCATGACTCTAACTCTCTTCCAGATTGGAGGCAGACAAACAAATTGTTAATAAGTAACAAAACCAGTGTTCTCAGTTTATTAAGATTATATTTGCTGTGAGGTAAGATTATAATCCTAAATGTGTTTGCTAGTTCCCACTAGACTCTGTGTATGTGCCTTCAAGTTGCTTGTCAACTTACAGTGACCCCATGAATTTCATAGGGTTTTCTTGGTCAATATATACTCGGAGGTGGTTTTCCTGCTTCCTTCCTCTGAAATATAGCCTACAATACCTGGAATTTGTTGGTGGGCTTCCATCCAAGTACTAACCAGGCTGCCTCTGTTAAGCTTCCAAGATCAGATGGAATCTGATGCCTTTAGGGTATTTCAGCCCCCACTAGAATAGACTCATAGAATCAATAGGATTTACATAAGTCATAATTTGCCATTTTATGATTGGATTTAGATCAGAGTGTGATTTGTTTCCATGTGTGTTAGACTAACATATTAAGAATGTGGTTCAGACCACATTGACTTAAACAGCAAAACTTCCATTGGCCTTAATGGTTTCAGACTGAATCCCACCCCCTCCTGGTGCTTTTATCTGGGCATTACCTGAAGATTCACAAAATGTAATATAACAGATCCAGCTTGTATACATTATGGCAGTAGTGACTGTGCTATTCACGGATTGAATATTCCCTTAGAGGCCACAGGATAAGGGAGAGTAGGGCTGGAAGGGTGTTATGCATGGGGTCTTTGTCCAAGCAACAACACTAAGAAAACAGTGTATTACCATGTTTAAAATATAGTATCAGGTAGATGGAAAAAGAGTGGTTGAGCTTCAGTAGGTGGAAAGGTAATGCCACTGATAATTCCTGTTTTAGAAAAAACCCCACTTATGACTGTTTTGAAACAAACTCTAGTGTGCCATATTGGACCCTTTGAATCTATCTCTTTAAGAAAGCAAATGTAAATCACGAGGAAGGCATTCTGTGAAAGTTCAAGTATGACATTGAAAATATGAGCCAGCGTGATGAAGTGATTTTAGTGCTGGACTAAGACTCTAGGAGACCAAAAATTCAGATCACCACTCAGCCATGGAAACCCATGAGGTTTCCTTGGGCAAGTCACAGTTTTTCAGCCTCAGGGAAGTGAATAGCAAAGCCCCTTTGAACAAATCTTGCCAAGAAAAGCCAGTATAGACCCACCATAGGGTCACCATAAGTCTGGAAGGAACCCAATAACGACACGAAAATATCATTTTTAAAAATTTTTTCAGTTGTACATTTATATCCTGTCTTTATATGTAAAACATTTCTAATGTAGTTTACAAAAAGTTTAGTGAAAACAATCTGAAAGTGTATTTTCTACTGAATATTCCATGTAGTGCTAGTCTCAAGAAACAAGAATCTGTATTATGAAGAAATACTGTTGTCATGAGAGTAATACTCAGATGTTTTACTGTAATTCAAATCTAAGAGGGTTACCTAACTTTGAACCACTTAAAGATCATTTCACCTAGGTACAATGGAACATGTCTGCATAAATAAGTTCAAAATTGTCAGGAACAAATTGCAAAAACAATGAGAAAACAGGAGTATTTATAACAACTGGAATAAAAATGGTTGATTTCAACCATTCTGGAAAGCAGCAGTTTTGTACTACTAAAGGTACATTCCTATGCATGTTTACCAAGAAGTAATTTCTATCATGTTAAGTGGTACTTACTCCTAGGGAAGTGTGCAGATCATTGCAGCCTGACAGTTACTTCTTTTCTTTGCAAGAAATTAATAGCTTCTAGTGGGCCTAGAACTACATTCTGCAAGATTATTAGGTCAAAAAGCCTTTCGTAGCTCATTGTAGATGAGTGTTGTACACAGTATTTGTCTGACCTAAAAATGAATTATTGTAGAACATCAATATTAATCTGGTACCTTCAGATTAATGTTATAGTACAAAGCTGGCAAATATTTTGATACACATTTTGATAGTTGGCATGCCATCCAAAGCAAGATATATGAAAACAAAACAAACCTCATTCATTTCAGCCAGATGAATTTGTAAAATGCATTTCATGCACATAGGCATTATGAGAGCATAAATAGATTATTCACTTTCAAAAGTTATTTTGGAGTCCAGCTGATGCTTTCGGTAGCACTAAGCTTGTTCCCAATGAGACTTAAAAGTATGTAACTTCAGCTGGATCAAGTCTAATATATATGTTTTTGTTTTTATTAGTTCTGTCGATGAACTGTGTTGAACCACAAATGAACCACAAGAGTTTTGGTGTAGCAGA
The DNA here is from genome assembly GCA_948474755.1 of Ctenosaura bakeri. NCBI lineage: Eukaryota > Metazoa > Chordata > Lepidosauria > Squamata > Iguanidae > Ctenosaura > Ctenosaura bakeri. The sequence continues at coordinate 54,818 of CAOLHI010005379.1, forward strand.
AATTGAGATATTAATTTCCTTAAACAACAACAGTATTGACTTCATAATCACTAGGAAAGAAAATGCAACATCCCTGGAATAAAGTCCTATGTGTGATAAATATTCCACACATAACATAAATGACTAATCACTCTTTAGGAAAATTCCATAGTGTCACTTAACTAACACAAGATGAGTTAACCACATCTCCAGCTACATATGGCCTTTGTTTTTGCATTTGCTTTGGTCTTTATGTATGCTATTTCATTTAAAAAGTAGTAATGTAATTCAATAGCACAAAACTGGCTAAAATTCCAAGGGTGTGGCTTGACTGATACGCAGTTTGGCTTACAGTAGAAATATTTATACATTTTGCTTAATGAGTATGTGGGTCAGACTGTTTGTCCCAATCATCTAGAGGGGAAAAGTTAAGTGATTTTCAGAGTATGTCCTTCATTGACTAAAGCTTAGGTTTGTTCCAGTAGAAACACTGTGTTACCCGGGATACCTATTCCTCAGCAAAATCTCTGCATAATAACTTGCTTCTGAATAATGTATCATTAAGAAATGGAAAACAATACAACCACCTTCATCATTTAAAAATGATTCATCAGATTCAACTGATATTAGAGACTGCAACATATTGCGCATGCTATTGTTACATTATTATGTCAATCTAATGCTTAAATCATTACCACCCCCATGGCTGCCTTTCTGATATTTCTCCAGTCCACTGGATTTTGAACTGTGATTATGTAAATTTCTTTTACTGATAAATAAATTACTATAATTGTAGTTGAAATACCACTCAAATTCTTAAGACTGTTGCATCAAAATAATATATTATGCATTACTTAATTATTTATAAAGACTAATTTAAAATAACTGTAGGGCAAAGCATACATTTATTTTTAAATCCCCCCTTCTTTCTCCCCGCCATAACAGGTACCAATAGGTTTTGGATGGCAAAATGGAGGGGAGGGGCAGAAAGAAGGAAGCCTTCTTTATAAAATGTGACCCAGTTGTTTGGCCTAATAATATCATCAAGATGCCATAGTATTCATATTATCCTCATATGCTTGAAAGAAAGAGTAGTATGTAATGCATGAATATGAGGTAGACACAATTAATAGAGACTGGAAAAGAGGAATGGTTCTCAAATCATAATCACTTATTTAACTGCCACTTGGGTGTAGCGAAAAACGTGGCATGAATTTAGGTCTAGGAGCTTTAATGATCAAGCACTTAGAGAGAGAAAAAAATGAGAAAATAATGTATATTATATAATTATAATTGGACATTCAATATCAAATTTAAAATTGCACAAACAGTTTTTTGCTGATATCTGTGAGCAGCAGTGGTGCTTTCAGGAAAAAAAAATGAAACAAACCATTGCTCTGCATCTTTCATTTGGAAAACCTGAATGCATTCTAATGATTGTGAATGTTTGGAATAGTATCATGCAATCTTTTTGTAAGAAGCAGCACAACAGTTTTTCCCCTTGTTTCTTTTTCTGACCCCACCCTGTGTAAGCTGTTAATGAAATATCAGAGACTGATTGCAGAGAACCTGTAAGGGCATATTTACTGTACTATATATAGTAAACCCCATTTGGTACATTAGCATTTAGCCATTTTATGCAAATTTAGTGAGAAATGACTCATGTATATGATTTAATATGCATCAGCAATAACTTGGAACATCCTTATATGAAGAAATTAAAAATTCATTATGGAACTAGACTGGCGTTGCTACATGGTTAAAACATTATTAAAGCATATTTCAGTGTTTTGCTTACACTAGTGTTCTCATCATGGTGCCACCATTTCATGACAAAGACTGCAGAAGAGAAAACATTCAACTTAAAATGTCTGCTGGCACACATCACTGGATTTGTGTGTCACTAAACAATGAACGAGCATAGTCTTGAATACCAACTATTTAATTAGCACTTTTGCCAGCCATGCATAAAAAAACAGCTCATTTACATGCATCATGCTTAACGACTATTCCTATAAAAAGCTACCTTAAAAAAAAAAAAAGAATTCTTGCATGCTGATGTACCACCGCGTAGAAATAACATACATATACAATACGTTATTTATTTTAAAACCTCAGGTTTCACAGAGTTGATGGAAACATACAAAAATCATGATATTTCCATTGGCAATATAGTTTAATTATTTAATTTAACCAGCTGTATTCCATAAAAGACTAGATACAACTAATAATTAAGATCTTCAAAGGGCAACGGAAATCCTGTAGCGGTCACCAGTTTAATTAAAGACTGTTTTTACAAGTCTATTGGATGTACAGTTATATTTAATGACAAGCTCTGTCTTGCAAACACTGTTTTGGAAAGATATGGTTCTTATTGTAAACAGTATTAGGTATTGCCACTCCAATGTGTAAATTAATCTAATAAAAATATTGCTTGAGATGAGGGGTTTGTATATATCCCTTTGAAATTCTGAGTTGTTCTGCTTAGAGTTGTTCTTACTTCAGCTACATTCAGCAGGGAAGGGATGTTAAAGTTAACTTGCCTAATACTATCCAGAGGAGCTTGTAGATTAATACATAGATATGTGATACACAACAAAATAAGGAGACAATAAATACAGCAGCTGTTTCAGTACATACATAATCTGGCACCTTGGCCCTGTCAGAATGGATTGCAGTTTCAAAAAATCAGTTTTGCAAATATAATCACTGCAAATATAAGGAATGCAAATTAAACAAATAGCTAAAGAACATGATATGCTTTATTGTCGACAAATAGTGTTTTGCAGAAGACTTTATTTGTGCTAGTGGTTCTTGCTGTTAAAATCTGAACTTAATTTTAAATGTACTTAGAAATCACCTCCATGAAAAAGAAGAAAATTTCCCTTTTCCTCTAAGATGTATTTCTGTTGGATCTAAAATATACACAATACAATGGCAGAACTATTAACCATTCAGACTACCATAATCAACCAACAGAGTATTTGGACATGTTATGTATCTGATTAATGTTTCAAATGCCCAGTTCTGTAATTAAATATTGCTTAATTAAATGCAACATCAAAAATTTTCAGGTAAATGCAATTAGCATAAGATAAAATAAAATATATGTATTCCCTTTAATAATTAACACCGCAAGTAGTTTTAGAGTTAACAGCTATTTTGGAGGGAAAGGAAATAATGCAATAGAATTTGCATGTTAAATAAATAGAAAGTCTATATCTATTTTACCAAATGCCATTTTCCATAAATGTTGTCTTGCCTGTTCATTGCAAAGGACCAAAGGGGATTTTTGAATGGTGTTAGGATTAAATTTTAATCTAGAGAAAACAGTAACTCTCTCGTTATATCTATGAATCTCTCTCTCTTTCTCTGCAACATATATAGTAAGCATGCCTCAGATGACTAAATTATAATAAATTCATTTACTCTTAAAAATACACTTATCTAATTTGTAGGAACAGTGGATTTAGAAGGATTTCTTTCCACAGGGTCTTTTCTATACAGTACATTCATACAAGAAGAACCGATGTAACTGTTATATGTGAAATTGCGTAATATATATTTTTAGCAGCACTCTTAATCACTGTATTTCTATCAAAATAGAAAGTGATGTGTTCTTCAGAAAAGGTGGTGCATAGGCACAAAGAGACACTGTGCTAAAGTCTAAATGGATTGTGGAATTGTGCCTCACATTGGTTTCATTATATACAGTCCTTTATTAAAAGTATCCTACACAGTATATAGTTTCAGGCCCATTATATAGCCTACTGAAGTGAAGGTCAGTGGGTAGAGAACTGGGCTTAGATCTGTAAAGTGGGAATAGCAGTAATGTAATCTATTTCACAGCAATGCTATAGGGCAAAACAAGGAAGAAAGTAAAAGGTAAAGAAAAAAGATTGCAAAGGACATTAGTATATAAAACAAAAAAATGTTGAAAATGTAGGCAAGACCACAAATAGATGCATCAATACCTTCTGATGGTGTTTGGGTGAAATAACTATGCTGTGCACCAATTTCAGGAGAGTCTTACTGCCAAAACAGGGCAACACAGTTGTATAGTCTGAAGTCTTGTATTCAGCATTGCAACTAGGGCCATTTCTGCACTAAACTCTTATATTGCAATTATTCTACTTTCAACATCCTATGGAATCCTGGGGTTTGCAGTTTAAGGAGGGGCCAGTCAGCCCCTTCCTAAACTGCAAACCCCAGGATTCCATAGGATGTTGAAAGTGGAATAATCATGCTATAAGAATATAGTGTGGAAATGGCCTAAAAGTGTAAGTTTGCTGTTAGCAATGCTTAGGATTGTATAATGTATGGCTGGGATCGTCAGCCCAGTTCAATTTCCAGTTTTAAGCTTCCTTATTTGGAAGCATGGTTAATGTAAAGGATGAAACTTAGTTTCAGATCCCATGTTTTAGGAGCCAGATGCTAGAACAGCACTCTGATCCTGTGAATATCACTTAGAGACAAATATCATAAGGCTGTTGGAGGTTACTTCAAAGTGAACGTGCTCAGGATGACAGCTGTCAGCCATATTCACTGGGGATGCCAAGAAGGGGATTTTTGGTATCCCCCATTTTTTAAGCACACAAAAGAACTATATAGACATTAGAATAATATGATTTAAATATGGCTCTCTTCTGCTTTCAGTACCACTTCAACAATCCTCAGAACTGACGCATGGGGAACTAACAGATGTTTTCAGTAGTCCCTTATGAATATTGCTTTTACTTTGCTGATAAACAAATGGAGTGGATGGGAATGTGTTAACTCTTAGTTTGTTCAGGGCACTGATCATGCCCTTACTCGTGAAAGCACAAACTTCCATTAATGGCTGGTGATGCCCAAAGCTTGCCTTTGAAAGCTGCGTTTGGCCTTAAATGGGAAAAGGTGTGATTTTGATTGGTGCAAAGGGGAATACCTTGAAGCAGTGAATGAGGCAGAGCTGAGCACTGGAAAACACAGACAGGCTGTATCACCGCAGATCTCCTAATGACAAAGTACGTCATTGAAATGGTGTCTCAGAGGAAAGCTCTGTTCTGTTTCTTTCATAATTAAAATCTAGAACCATCGAAAAATCTTGCAGAAAATAATCTGTTAAATAATCCTGCATGGAGTGAGATGGAGCAGATCACGTACTTTGATGCCTTTTTTTTTTTTTAACAGAACAAATGGATCTTTGAGTGAAAATGTAATACACTTTGAATTAGCTTTTCAGAAAAAGCCCAGATATTTTAAGAGCATCTTGCAGTGCTAATTTACATAGTGGTTTACAGAAACAGCACTCATGAATGCCTAGTGTAGCAGTATTCCTGCCCAGGTACCACCATGGGAGTAATGGAAATACAAACATAGGTTTGAAGTATAAATTTAAAAATCAGAAATGAAAATGGCTGGTTTAAGATGCACAGGCTTATGCTGTACATCCCAAGGGTGTAATTATATTTGACACAGGTACATTATTCCCCTTTATTTGACAGAGACAGATAAGAATTGTCTATCCCATTTCCACCAGATCCTACAAAGCTACACATTAGAACTTCCTTTTTTTCCCCAAGAAAACATGAACTCTAAATATAGCTTAAGGAAGTCATATGAATAAATTAAATACTTTTATCAAATATGTATTTTGCTGAAGCAATAGGTTCCATGTTTTTCCCCTGTTTCTATGGAAGAACACAATATAATTGCACAGCACTGAAGAGAAGAGACAAAGACCTGTATGGGTGTAATTGACCAAGCACTGTTTTCTTGCACCTCCTTTGCTTTAATGGCTTTCCATAGAAACTGCTATCCCTTGATAGTTAGAAATAGTGTATTTAGTGTCTGTGTGCACTGATTTAGAAATGTAGAAATAAGAAATTATTAATTATGGTATGATCTGAAAATAAGCTGGTCTAGTATAGCAAACAGGAACTGGAAAATGAGGGTTCAAATTCTCACTCAGCCATGAAGTTCACTGAGGGCAAAGTCTCTCTCTCTCTCTTGGTCCGATCTACCTCACATTGTTGTTAAGGTAAGGTAAGACAACCCCTATGATGTGTTGCTCTTGGCTCTTGGGAAGGAGGGTTAGATGCTAAGGTAGTAAGTTATAAAACACACAAAGGCTGCAAACACAGTTGCAGCCATTTCTGCATAAATTCCATTGATTCCAATGTGAATTATATACAGGGAGAGTGGATTGGCCTGCTTCAGGTGGCATCATGGGCTGGGAGAGATGAGAACTGGTGTCTGAATGGTAGAGTATTTTGTTGTTGTTGTTTTGTTGTTCATTGTTAGCCCTATTAATGTGTCCATGTGTGTTTGTGTGCACATGGCTAATTGGGTTCTGCTCTAGCCAGCAAGACATCTCATGCTGGCACTGTATGTGGGAGTGCCACCTAAGCATTAGTACTAGATTTTTGTGGAAGCATTGTTCACAGTTCTGTAGTTAAAGGGTGTTTCTTACACTACTGCTTGTTCAAAGATAAAGGGAAGAAATGATTATTCTTTCAGTATTACAGCATAAAAGCACTTACTGTGAAGCTACAATGCATGGTATAGTGGTTTGAACATTGGACTATGACCCTAGAGACCAGAGTTTGATTCCCAGCTCAGCCATGGAAACCCACTGGGTGACCTTGGCTGTATCACATACTCTCAGTCCCCCCACAACCCATGACAGGTTCACCTTAGGGTTCCTGTAAGTTGGAAATGACTTCAAGGCACACAACAACAACAACAACAACAACAACAACAAGACTGATTTTATCGTTTTCTTGCTAGTTTCCTATTCAATAGGTTACATATGAATAATATTTTCTAATAGCAAAAAGAAGCTTTTTTATTTTGGGAAAATTTGTAGGAGAAATTGTTAATCGCTTAGTGAATTAAAATTAATGTAAAACATCATCCTTTTTTAAAAAAATAGCTGAGACCTCCTTGTAGCCCTACCTTGCTGTCATTTCACTGTGCCTAATATTGCAATAGTGTAAAAGAATCTAAAAACAGATTTGGAAAGATAAAACTCAGTATAGCATTAAAAAATACCAAATGGATTAATTTTAAAAATGTGTATATTTTTTGCCTCTCTCTTTTTCTCTTTAGCATCTGTAATAATTTGAAGATAAATGGCATAGACCAAAGTGTCTCACTGTATACACATTTACATTTGGCTATATGAATTCAGCCATTGCTGAAGCCTGTATTATGACCCATAAAACAAAGCAAGCAAAGAAAAGCAAAATAGGTGTCTCTGTCTTCTCAGATGTGGACTGGATCTGTAGACCAGCAAAACACTGCACTTTAAAAACATACTCACACCCTATAGCCAGATGGCTTTTGTGGACAGTCAAATTTACAGGGCAGCCAAATTCTTAAGCAAACTCTGCAAGTGGTGATCCCCAAGGAAGCAAAGCGTAATGTTGTTTTACAAATGAATAAAGCTTATAATGCATCTTTCCTTTCCTATTCTGATTCTTTATCCTGGGAGATAAAACTGATTCTGCAAATGGTATACACAATGCTTTCTAGAGGAAGAAGCATACATTCCAAATCTTTTATGTATGAACAATGGTTTGGAAACCTGTACATTTTAGATTATTGCAAATGTTACAGTTGCTATTGTTGCCATAACAACGATGATTCAAGAACAGTGGGGATAAGCAGCTGTGTCCCTAGGAAGACACACCCTGTTCTGCTTTTAACGTATCTATATTCCACTGTCTAATTTCCATTTTCTTTGCACATCCTCTAATTTTTGTACCGCCTAGCCTGATGGAAAGTTCTGGAGAACCTAAATGGTTGCCCATTTTTTGTTGGTTGTAAAAAGTAGAAGGCATTGCTCAACTGCATTCTTTTTTTCTTTTGTCTTGTGGACCAACATGGTTACTTTTTTTTTTATGTCACAGTCTTAACATTTTAGTCAAACTTGCAAGAGTTAAGCAGGGCTGTTAGAGGACTTTCCTTCTTAGGGTCATCAAAAGTTGGGGCTGACTTGATGGCACATAACAGCAATAGCAACGGTTGTTAAGATAAGCCATGACTCTCAAAGAGAGTTGTTTCTTTGTCCTTCTTGTCTGTTGGTCTACCATTTACCTCTTCATCCCTTTCTGTTGGATGGAGCTTCTGTCTACAAAGACCATGAGGGATGTCTCCGTCATTGAGATTAAACTCAGGCATGTTGGCATCTCAACAAGTGTTTTTTGTTGTTGTTGTTTTATAATATGGCAATCTCTCTATGTCTTGTTCCTATGAAAGGTGCTCACTCTGCCCAAAAAACTGCCAGGTCAATTTCTTCATAGGCATTTCTGCAAAAATTCTCTCATTATGTCATCTCCTTACCACATATCCCAAACCTCTAGGACTCAACAAAAGGCTGCCACCTGTCTGCCCACCTGCCTACTGTTCATTCTCAGGTGACCAGGGCCAGCCGTAATATTACAGATCCCTTATAATTGACATAATTGTGAAATCTTCATTCCGTTTTCTTCTCTTAGAGGAGATAGCTATATGTACCATACGGCCTGTTCTGTATTCTTTATTCTGTATTCTGTATTCTACTATCCTCAGGTACAGCAAAGAATCCTATCTCATTGTCAATGCTGAAACAATGCTGAGTAGCCAGTCCATTTGGCTCTTGTATGTGGAATAGAAGAGGGACCATTTCATTCTTAGCTTCAGGCAGCAAAATATCCTGGCTCAGTTCTAGGTTGATCCAATAATAAGTTAATTCTGCTGACACAGCAGCAATTTCAGAGTCCAGCAGAAGTTGCTCCTACAGGCCAAATTTCCAAGGGAATTTCTTATAGATATTCACATACTTCTAGAGAAACTACAGATATAAACTATAGCTTGCGTTGACTGAATAATTTTTATGGGTTGGAAAAAAGTGGTTATCCAAATGTCCACATTTTATTATATTCCCATTAGAAAATATTTAGAAACAAATATGAAAGTTGATACACATGGATGTTTTTCATGTGGTACTTGCAGTTATGGCCATTTCCATGCTACACTGTTATAGCAGTATTATTTCATTTTCAACATCCTATAGAATCCTGGGATTTGCAGTTTAGGGAGGGGCATTTAGAATTCTCAGCCAGAGAGCTATTTGGCCTTAGTAAACTACAAACCCCAGGATTCCATTGGATATTGAAAGTGGAATAATAGCACTATACAGTGTAGTGCAGAAATGGCCTATCATTCACAACCTGGCTGAAAATTGTATTGTAGTCGTTGCTTTATTCACGATATCTCTTCCAACGTGTACATTATTCATTAAGGTAAAGACAATTTAGATGCACTACAGGTATGGATTACATGATTTCCAGACTATGTCTAGGCCACCAAAAGATTCCTATGATAACTATCGATCCATGGACAAATGAGCATGCAATATGGCCTGCAGGCCACAAGTTGTATATCCAGTCTAGGGTGGGCTGCCAGACATATCAGCCAATCTTCAAGGACCAAGTTACATGTTACAACCAAATGCAATGTGCTTAATCTCCCCATATTTTTTAAGGGGAATGTCAACTTTGAAAGGAACAGTTTTCAGCACAGAAGGGGTAGCTGGGAGAGGATGACAAAAGGTTTCCCTGGGTTTTCAGTACAGCTCTATCACCAATCTCCACAAGTTTTTCCCCCCCTTGCTGGATACCAGAGGCTTTTTGATCTCTGTGGATGGAGGAGTGGCTTCAACAGAAAGAAATGGAACAAAAAACAAACAATAACAACAATAACAACAAAAACAATGGGCAGGAAAAATGTTAACTACCTCTCCCCTCCACTACTTTTTTCTGCTGAAAATTTCCCCTCCCTATGAAGATAAACCTAATATTGGTGTGTGTGCGCGCACATGCATGTGTGCATGCATGTGTACATATGCATGTAATACATTGTTTGTCTCTAAAGTTTACAAAGAGAACCATAAAGCAATGTAACAGAGCTTATTTGCAGCTGATTTTTAAACAAAAGCACTCTTTTATCAATTTTAGTCTTCAGTGCATCACACACTCTCAGCCCAAGAAAAAAAAATCCTGTGATAGTTTAGGGTCTCCATAAGTTAGAAACGACTTGAAGGCACACAACAACAGGGTAATATTAGAAGAATCAGACCTTACAAAGAGCATGTGTGTGTTTGTGTTTGTACAAAATATTCCTGCAGCAAAGGTCTAGCAGAAATTATTAAATGTGGCCCAAGACTTAAAAGGATGGGTGATCTGTATTAAAGAATGAATATTTCTAAGAAGATATTCTGTACACACCTGGGAGTCCTGAAAGTATGGGCATCAGTACACACACTGTAAAATTAAATAGCATATGCTGCTCAGAAAAAGACAGCATGTTGAAGAAGATATTTTGCCTGTTGGGCCTTCTTTAGCATATGACCTAAAAACTCATATGTTCTGTTTTTCTTCAGCTTGCAGAAGGCCTAAAAGACAAAATGTTGCCTTTAACCCTCTTCAGTATTCCAGCATGGTTTTTAAAGACTAGAAGGGCGTTACTGGGGCAAAAGAAATGAGGTACTGAAAGATCAGAAGAAAAGTCATTATTTTTCTCACCTAAAGAAGCTCTGAGAACCTCACCTATGGAGTTATTCTAAAATCAGTATTCTGTCTAGTGATTCTGTGAGTAAATAAGTAAACAGCTTTCTTTGCAAAACTTGGTTGTGAACTTCAGCTTTATATTCTGTATATTGCATACTATCTTGATTTGCTATTATTTTCCCTATATCCTTGAGTGGTGAGATGTCTAGGGCCACACTACAGGTTTTAATTAATTTGGATGCAAGTTTTACTTTCCATATTGAAGGTTTTGTTTCCTTTGAATGAGATAATGATTTCTCTGGTGTTTGTTTTATTTAGCAATGTATAAACAGTTCATAGTGAAAAAACATGCTTACTGCTGTAAGAAGGCAGCAAATCTGCTGTTCTTGCATCATATTCCCAAAGAGAGCCCTTGCAAACTAAGGCTAGAATCAACTTCCCTTGGTCTGATCATGAATTGCTTTGATTTCCCCCCACCAATACTCTACTGGGTGTTATATTCCAAAGACTAAGGTCTTCTAGGAACACAATGGCCTCCTTTGTTAATGCTTGAATTCTATCAGATTACTTATTTATGCAGATAAATGATACACATTATAACAGAGATAGTCCACACTGAACATGGCATTTTCCTCATTATTTTAATGTCTCATTTCAATTTCTGTGTACCATTAGCATGAGTGTAGCAGTTATAATGAACCTGGAAATATGTTAGTGGCAAAAGATGTAATTATGAAATACTTCCATTTTGTTAAGGAGAGTGTCTTCAGGTCTTAACCAAGGTAAAACTCCAGAAGGTTAGTCTGAGTCTGTCAAGTAGACTTTATAGGATTTCCATTCCTTTTAATACATGGATGGGCAAAGTGAAGCCTATGGACTGTGTGCTGATGCCCGGGGCCTCCCAGAGCCCTAATTCTTTTGTCTCCAATGCCCTCTCGGGAGGCATGGAAGCATTTTTGCATCCCCAGGCCAATATAATAGTTCTTTCAGGGAAAATATGCGCAACTCCCATAAATGTGAGCTCCCTAGCAGGAGTGCTTGGTACAAATTGTGTGTTAGATACTTGTGGCCATCTCTCAACATGGAGGCATGGGTGATTCCACTTTCTGGATATATTTAGTTAGAAATATCTGTCCATCATACATCCTTGTTTTATGGCACTGAGGTCCTTTTTGTAGTGGTTCCTCAATTTCCTCTCAAGCCCCCCCCCCCGGTCTCTTGTATCCAGTAAAGCCAGAAAAATCAATATGGCATTCATGAACCAATGTTTTAGTTCCCAGGAAGTCCAGACCTTTGTGGAAGTTTTTCTTGTTCACAACACTCCAGGACTTTGAAAATGAGTCCAAAAATAGCAGCTGAGCACCACTGGGCATCTCAGGTTTGATCAAAATGGACACAATGATCCAAGTGGATAAAGAAGATATATATTCAAACAAAGCCATAGTGCTTAGACATGTTTCTATACCTCTTACTTTCTCAGGATCTCTCTGCAATTTATTGCAAATTGCTTTGTAAACGCATTCTGTTTCAAAATGTGGATTGGTTGCTGAGGAGGGAACGGGAACATGTCAGTATACATGGATCTCAGTTCTAGGGAACTCAGATGTATTTAATGCCCACTGAAATGAAAAAAGTTTGATTGTTTAACTGTGTTTCATAGAAGAAAAAATAAAAGAAAAAGTAAGTACTTTACATGTTGAAAGCACAGTTCATGTGCACTTTTTGTCATAAGTTCACTGATTGGATGGTTGTTGTATATATCAACTGCTCTTTCATGACACTCATGGAAAATAGAGCACTTAAATTCTGCAAATGGCACAGACTGTACTTTTTCCTGTATGGATGCCCTTCTATAAAAAAAATGTAATGTCTGGAAGTGCACATAAAAAAGCCATGCTGAATCAAATCAAAAGCCTAACTAATCCAATGGTGGCTGGTGGTTTCCATGTTGATAGAGCAGTGGATTTTCTTCAAAGAATACAGTACAACATGCTGAAAGCCTCCCCACCAGGTAAATTCAGCACCTTGGATAGTTCCTTTATAGTTTGATCTTAAGGTGAGAACAGATTCATTAGTTCCATTAGAGCTCCAGTTGCCACTGATTTAGGCCATTTCCACATGTAACCTTAGCTTGTTGTCCTCCCACTGCAATCCTGGCAGCGTCTTTGCCAGGAAGGGAGAGAAACGGGAACACTTCCCTCCACACCTGGCCAGTTCCCTGCAGAAGGGAGCATGAGCAACATGCACCTGCCTTCCACAATGCAGCCAGGCTCTTTCTCATGCTGTGCTGGGGAAGGAAGCACCTCCTTCACACTTCCTGCCCTTCTGCGTGGCAGGTAAGTATGGGAGTGTTGCAAGATCATGGGCATTTAATCTTTTAAGCGAATATATCATGATTGTGACAGCTGGGGGTGGAATGGCAGCGGGACCGCAATGCCATTGGGCAGAAGCACAGCCTGTGGACTGCTGCCATCCTGTCCCCATAAGGGGAGTGTGATGCCATACAGAAATGGCCTCAGTCCAACAATCTGTTAACATCAATGGCCAACCAGTGCTCTATAGGATTTCCACAAGATAACAGAAGTGAAAATCCATCCACCATTTTGAAGTCTGGAGTCAGTGGTGGAGCTTGGAGTATGTGGAGGGGGGCAAGGGGGTGGGGCTATGACACGAGAGGCATGGCCACTGTGTGTGAGGGTGTGGCTGCAGTGCATGGGGGCATGGCCAGGGCATGCAGGGGCATGGCTACAGGTTGGGACACCCCAAAAACATTGCTGCCCTAGGGCAAACTGCCCCCCCACCCCCTGTCCCCACATGACTGTCTGGAGTGTACTTTGGGTGATGGTGGAGACTTTTGCATAGACTTGTAATTATAGCTATGCATTGGTATATGCTTCTTTCCACAGAGGGAGAAAATGAGACAATATATGTCTAAGAATATATCCTTCAAAAATTATTTACATAGTTTTTTTTATAGTAACCATGCTTAATTTGCCCACAATGAAGAAAATGTGTCCAGTCTAGGTAAAAGATATTGCAGAGTCTTTTCAGTTGTGGCCCTAAATCCAAGAAGTCTGTTTGTGTTTCAGACTGCCAGTAAATAGACACTAATGCAAGATATTTATTTCTTGTTCTTTTTAGGGAAACTTTTACAAATCAGCAGTAATTCTGTCATGTTGTGGATAAGTTTTAGATTTTTGTATTGTTTTGTTAGATTGTACCTGTTGATATTTTAGGTAGTTTGCTATTTTGCATTTGAACTGCTGTAAGTAGCTTTCAGAAGATTATTGGATTGTTGTTCATCTGACTCTCTGTTTGTTCTGTTGTGTGGGATGCAAGAAAAGGAAGCAATCCAGTTCCCTTCCTCCTGTTGTGCTCCTAGGCCCAGAAGGCAGGCACACTGAAGGTTGAAAACAGTCCTGTTGGGGGACAATCAGATCTTTTGCTTGGTTCCTGAACATAGAAGTTCGCCTCAGAGGCGAACCTGGCAAGGAAAGATTTCACTCTGTGATTGACTCCTGGGGCATTAAATGAGACCTACGTCCACACTTAGAGTCCAGTCTTAACTGGCCAAAATGGCTGAAGCCAGGTGAGCTGGCACTAGGCCAGCTGAAGTTGTGGTGAATCCAGTTACTTTCCAGCTAGTGATATTGCAAATCACTTAGGCCTAGGTTTATCCTGGGCTAAATTTGTGGTGGCATTGTGATTGCGTCTCTGAACTAGAGGAGTTCCAGGAACGAGGTAAGTAAACTCATCTCTTGCTACTTTTTTTTTACCATCCTCCTTTTTTTTACAGATCTTAGCTAGCCTGAAAGCTCTGTCAACAGATTATTCTGTCAGCAGATCTCTGAGATCAGCCAGGAGAGAAGCATTCTGAGGTCTGAGGGTGATTTACTCTAGCAGAAGTTTTGTGCCTAAGACTAAGACTGTACACCTGGCAGATCTTTGATTTAGAATTGCATTCTTACTTAAGAGTAAACCTTTCTGAGTTCAGCAGGACTCACCTCTGAAAAATATTAATAAAATCAACAATCAAGTTGCAAGTAGAATGAGCGCTCAAAACCAGTGTTTGATTCCATTCCACCACATATATATCCACATATATATATCCTTACACATATATATCCTTGCAGCTAATTGGAGTACACTAATTTGATTATTTGTGAACCACAGACAAAATTTCACAGATTCTGGGGAGTGGATGAGTAATATGTGATTTTACTGCTGTCGTTCTATTTTTTTTACATATACGTGGCAAGAAATTTTTAATAGATGTCACTACAAGCTGTACCAGTGTAGCACTATATGGGAAAAATAAGTGACAGTGCAGTTAGGATGTAACTTAGTTTATTTTAGTGGTTATATTTAAATAGCAACAACAACATTTTATAAATGCAGATTGTCAAATGCTGTGTTATAGACCCAAGCTGTTCTGAGCTATGGTGGACTTTGGTAGGTTTTAATAATTAAAACAATTTATTTCATTTATTCTGTATAGTTCATATGATTTCCCCCCCTGTATTACTGAGCTCTTCATATAGAACCTCTTCTGGTGACATATGTACTAAAATGTTCTGCTAAAAATGGGGTTGCTATTGACAGATATGGCCTTAGGCACACACAGATTGTGACATTTAGAGTGTAATGTATGAAAGTCTCAAACACAGTGGCTGTTTCTTCCCAGGTTTCTGGAAAAAGAAAGTGACAGATTCATATATAGCGAGCTTGGAATATAAGTTAACTTCTCCACAAAGACGTTTCCTACAAAGATATCTTTAAGATAAGAAATATTGTTTAACTTTATATGACAAGCAAAACAGCTTTCTTGGGTAGCTAAATTGTATTTTTATTCAATATAATACAAAATAATTTTACATTAAATGATTAAAAAAACTGATTAGACATAATGCCTTCTGTGCTTAATGTAAGTACTTTAGTACTGAATGTAGTAATAAACAATGCATATGTTGATGAAACCGTATGAAATAAGATAAAATGATTTATGCCATAAACCCACTTTATGGTTATGGATTATTCTGGAAGCACAGAACAAAATACAGTTTGTAGCATTTTTTTCACCTCCCACTAAGGTAAGGGGCACCAAGGGTTGTCCATTCTGGCTCCCAGCATCCAGCATGGGCTAGGCATAACCCCTCTAGGTACAGCCTCAGATAGGAATAGTATCCAGGAACAGTATCAGGTAGGGAGTTTGATTGGGGGCGAGATACACCTGCCATACTGTAGTGGAGATGTCCTGAACCAAGCTCAGGGAGGAGAGAAACCTCCTGTGGAACAGAGGGGCAAAACTAGCTTTTTCTCTTAAGTAAGTTAGCAGCAAATGGTATGAAATCCCACGGGTCACTACTATGTAGGAGAAGCTGAATTGAATATAGGTTTGATGTAAACAAATGGATCCCCAGGGTTGGTTCTTCTCTTAGGCAGAGTGAGGTGGTTGCCTCTGGTTGGACATCCCATAGGATCAAGGATTAATTGATTGTGTATTTAGTGCCAGGTCGGAGAAGGGACACTTGTGAGATTTTCTGTTTCAAATGCCTGAATAACTTGACTAAGCTTTTACATTGTGTTCCTTGACTTAGGTTGGCCCTCACTATTTCTAATTAAAGCAGTGTAGGCTCTCTAATTGTTGTTTACCTGTGGTTTTCTTTGATTCTATCTAGCTAACATAGACAAAGGTGAAGAATGATATCAACTGCAGGCTAACATAATCTAGAGTATTACAAGCTGTTCACCTCTACTTTAGGACATCAATAGTGTAATCCTATATTTGGCTGCTCAAAACATGCCCCATTAAATTCAGTAGGAATTACCTCAATGGAAGTATGCTTAAAGACAGTGGTTTGTTGGAATTGTCCTTTATTGTCCAAAAGTCTAAAGTATAAGAACTGAGTT
>CAOLHI010005380.1:0-71920 GCA_948474755.1 Ctenosaura bakeri
GCTTTGAGGGTGTTCCTGCATGGCAGGGGGTTGGACTGGATGGCCCCTGGGGTTTCTTCCAACTCTACATTTCTATGAACATTTTATTGCGATACGTGATATAATAAATAGAGGGAATATTAATAATTGTCATCCAGAAAGGAAAGGAAGAAGGAAAAACATTACAAGTAAACACGGCAGAGATTATTGTTTTATTTGTTGAAATTTGAATAAAATTTAAATAAAAAATAACCTTTTGGGAGATGTCCAGAGAACACCTGGAGGACCATCTCCCCCCATCCACCTAGAGGACCATGTCCCCCCCCAGCACCTCCCACCCAACTGGAAAATAAGAAACCCACTATATTCAGACATACCTTTCCGCAGACTCTCTTTCAGCAGCGTCAGCTCCCCCTGGGCCGCCAGCTGGTGAATGGACAGGGCTTAGAAGGAGGAAGAAGGAAAATCGGTGAGACGTAGGTTATAAAATGCAACACGAGATTGATCTATGCATCTCCGTCATGATTCCATGCCGAAGCAATCCGTGCATAAGCCTTCTTTTTTTTAAAACAAAAAGAAAATAGATCTGCTTAACATATGTAAACCTTAATTTTTGCTTTGCGTCATTTATTTTCATGAGCCAGCATGGCGCAACGGCTTGCATGTTGGAAGAAGCCGTTGAGAGAAGACCCAGATTCAAATCCCCACTCGGCCACTGAAACCCACTGGCTGACCACTCTCTCAGCCTCAGAGGAAAGGGATAGTGGCAACCCTCCTCCCTGAAAAAAATCATGCCAAGAAAACCCCACGATACCATAGTGTTACCATAATCCGAAAACAGCTTGCAAGCACCCAACACCAAAAAATTATTTTAAGTTTCCAGGCAAGGGACAGGGAGATGAGTTAAGCACAAAACCAACAGAAAAATATATTTTTTCTGCTTTGGAGGTCATCATCTCAGCAGTTAAGATGCTAAATTTTCTCTTCACTGGTGCAATGGCATTTGAAGGGCTATCCAGATAAATAAACAAGGTAAACAGTCTTTGCTTCTCCATGTAGTGAAATCTCTACATATCTTTGTACATATCTACAAATCTCTACCTTTCCACCCTACCTTTCCTCCAACTGGCTCAAAGCAGTGTTCTTGTCTCTCCTTCTCTCTACTTTATTCTCACAACAACAACCCTGTAAGGTGGGACCACGTGGCCTAATGGAGAGGTGTCTGACTTCAGATGAAATTAAAAAAAATGTTTTTTAAATACTGTTTTGGGGTTTTTTTAAAAACCGGGGGGGGCAGGAGGGGTTGCAATGCCCTCCAAGCCCTCTTTGAGCATTTTGGAGCAACTTTTGGCGCCACTTTGACTCAGATCATCCTCTTGCCGGTTTAACACGCTGCTAAGATGATGTGTCCTGCAAGCGAGAAGAGGTTCAATGTCTTAACACCGAAAGATCTCACTGTCCAAAGTAGCCGGCAATGCGGAGACCTCGTTCCCTCGCTGGCGGTTTGTCAGGGTGGTCGAATGCTTCAAGATCCCGCCGTCTGCATTTTGGAAGGAGAAAAAGCAAAGGGAGGAAGGTGTTCGGCGAAGAATAATCCCCCAAATTAAGCATGTATAGACTTTAAAAGAATTATTTAAACTCCCCAAAATCTAAACACAGAATAAGTCAAACCCAGCATGTAATCGGGAATAATCAGGAACATTTTTGGGAACGATTAAACATAGAAACCAAGATATTCTAATACAGTTTGACAGTAAAACCCCTAAGAGCGACCCCCAAACTGGATCTTGGAGAGACTATAATGCAAAATTGGAAGATGATAAACATCACAATTATTACTTAATAAAAGCCCATAAAGTTGCCACAGCCTAAGACTGGTTAAATAAATTTTGCACTATGATCCTTATGAAAATATTTACGGCACGCATTACAGACTCTGGAAATAATCAGGCAGACAATTCCTTTTACGAAACCTGGTACTTTTTGGAAAGGATTTATAGAGTGTCCCCGTGAAAAGCGAGAACACTCACCAGACCCAACTAAAGGGAGAAAAAGAAATTTACAATATATTCTGTCATATCAATTGGTAATTGTTAGGACCAGAAACTTTCAAAAGTGGTCAGGAAAGAAGGAAAAAGAGGCTGGACAAAAGTGAACAGAATATTGATCCCCCCAACCCTCAATTATACTAGAGGGAATCGTTCTCCAAGCCTCATAGGTTGTTAGACTACAATTCCATCATCCCCACCCAATGGCTATGCTGGAGGGAAAGATGAGAGTTGTAGTTTTCTGGTCACCAGCCGTGGCCCTTTCCATGAAATGGAAGTGATTTTGAATGACCATCTGAGGATCTCTGCAAAAATGCTTTCTAGCCAGTCCCCCCCATGTTTTGACTTCTGGGGGGGCCACAAAAACAGCCTTGTCGGCTACACAAAGCCCGCAGGCCACCTTTTCCCTAGCCCTCATTTTATAGGATTTAATCCTAACTGAATATAGGATTTCGGCATCCCTAAGGCTTCCAAGCTTCCACCATGCATGTCTGTGAAATCAGTAATTTAAAAATAATAATAATAATAATAATAATAATAATAATAGGCAATCAGAAATAATAGATAAATTATTTTAAATGGTTTTTTGCCATTTGACTTCCTCGTCTCCAGTCACACTCCACTTGAATCATAGAATCATAGAAATCTAGGGTTGGAAGAGACCCCAGAGGGCATCCAGTCCAACCCCCTGCCATGCAGGAACACCCTCAAAGCACTCCCTTAGACAGATGGCCCTCCAGCCTCTGCTTAAAAACCTCCAAGGAAGGAGACTCCACTACACTCCAAGGCAGCAGATTCCACTGCCGGACAGCCCTGACTGTCAGGAAGTTCTTCCTGAGGTTCTGGTGGAATCTCTTTCCTGCAGCTTGAATCCATTGCTCCTTGTCCTGGTCTCTGGAGCAGCAGAAAACAAGCCCGCTCCTTCCCCTACGTGACATGACACGCTTACCATTTGGAGTCTGTGGGTCATTTTCTGAGTACGGATATAAGTGCAAGATTACGGATGCGTCTTCATCATCCCCATCGCTGGCAGACATTTCTAGGTCTTTGGAGGTTGTGGTTTGCGTCATTTTGTCGGCGTGGCCTTCCGCGTGGCTCACAACTCACAAAGCCGCTTTTTTCTTACCGGGTCCTGAGAACGTGAAAATAAAGTGCTTTTTAGATTCAATACAGAGGCATCGCAACTCACAAAATAGGTGTGTTCCCGTGCATCCGTTCTTTACTGGAAAATTTGGTGTCAGAGGCAGACATACCATGAGAAAAAAAGAGGGATCAGTTTCTACATTTAAAAAAAAGAAAGAGAGAAGCTGATCAACATATTTCAGTAAAACTTTTATTCAAAACTTCCACATGAAACGAAACACAAACTTTTCATGAGAAAATAAAAATGCTTAGATCCCTTTCACACGTCCTGCTTTCCAGCCACACGTCCCCCATCCTATATTTGTGCATTCCAGGTTCAGGTGGAATCTCCTTTCCTGCAGCTGGAATCCATTGCTCCTCGTCCTGGTCTCTGGAGCAGCAGAAAACAAGCCCTCTCCTTCTTCTACATGGCATCCCTTCAAAGATTTAAACCTGGCTCTCATGTCCCCTCTTGACCTTCTCTTCTGCAGACTAAACATCCCCCAGCTCCCTCAGCCACTCCTTGTAGGGCTTCAAGGCTTCCAGACCCTCCACCATTTTGGTCACCCTCCTCTGGACATGCTCCAGCTTGCCCATATCCTTCTTGAATTGAGAACTGGACACAGGATTCCAAATGAGGCCTAACCAATGCAGAACAGAGTGGTACCATTACCTCCCTCGATCTAGACACCATACTCCTATGGTACAACCAAGAATTGCATTGGCCTTCTTGGCTGCTACATCACACTGCTGGCTCAGCTTGTGGTCCACCAAGACTCTTAGATCCCTTTCACACGTCCTGCTTGAATCCCTTTCACACGTCCTGCTTGAATCCATTGCTCCTCGCCCTGGTCTCCGGAGCAGCAGAAAACACGCCCGCTCCCTCCTCAACATGGCATCCTTTCCAATATTTAAAGCACATATATCCAGACTAAAAGAAGAGGGGGGAATTATACCTCTGTCTTTTCTTTATGATGTTTTAAATCACACAGAGCTTCGAAGGGGCATTTAAAAAAGACAAAGAGGAAGCAAGAGCTTGGCTTACTCATCAGAGGCTCAGTGGGGGCAGCAGGTCAGGCAGGGCAGAAACTCTGGAGCATCCAAGGGGCTGCGATGGGAGCACAGAAGAGCCCATGTTGCTGGTGAAGGAGAACACAAAAGGTGGGATATTTAGCCGATGGGAGCAATCGATCCCAGCACTGCCCTTGCAGCCATTCTTCACTCACCCCCTGTGACGTCAAAATTCATCTCATGAGTGACGTACCCAGGCTGTGACGTCAGCAGACAGGGAGGAAGGTCTCCCTCCGCGCCTCTCCTCTCCCCCCACCTTCCTCTCGCCCCTCTGGCGCAAAACTGAAAGTAACTTTCCATTCCCACAATGCATCGGAAGGAAGCCTGCTCCTCCCCATGACAAGCCGACTGGCCCTTTAAGAGCGTCCGGGAAATTGCGGAAAGAGCCTCACTTTATGAATGAGCGGCCTCCTTTGTCCCCGCCCCGACGCGCCCGCTCCACCTATCAGCGGCCAGGAGCGGGAGGAGGCGTTGCCCTTTCAACGACGGCTCTTAAAGGGCCAGCCGTTCTGTACAGTTTTTTTTTCGATTTTATTTTCCAAGGAGAGAGAAAAGTGGATCAAGCGCTTTCGTGGCGGGGCTTTTCGAGGCTGGAAGCGATCCTAAAACACAGAAGTGCTGGTTTGCCGCGTTTTGAGGCAGCTGAAGGACTAATCCACACCCTCCAGCGTTTCATAGATAAAAACGTGTGGCCATGCAAACATCAGGGTAGGGTCAAGATGGCAAAAGTTATGAATGAGGAGGAAAAGACAAGCTGGGGGGGGGGGTCTGGCCCCTCCCCAAACTGCAAAAAATGCGATACAGAAATATAGGATGGGGGACACGTGGCTGGATAGCAGTACCTGTGAAAGGGATCTGGGAGTCTTCATAGACCACAAGCTGAACATGAGCCAGCAGTGTGATGCAGCAGCCAAGAAAGCCAATGCAATTCTCGGCTGCATCAGTAGGAGTCTGGTGTCTAGATCGAGGGACGTACTGGTACCACTCTACTCTGCTTTGGTTAGACCCCCTCTTGAATACTGTGTCCAGTTCTGGACGCCCCAATTCAAGAAGGATATTGACAAGCTGGAGCAAGTCCAGAGGGGGGCGACCAAAATGGTGAGAGGCCTGGAAGCCATGAAGCCCTATGAGGATAGACTTAGAGAGCTGGGTATGTTTAGTCTGCAGAAGAGAAGGTGAAGAGGGGACACGATAGCCATGTTTAAATATTGGAAGGGATGCCACGTAGAGGGGGGAGAGGGCTTGTTTCCTGCTGCTCCAGAGACCAGGACAAGGAGCAATGGATTCAAGCTGTGGGAAAGGAGATTCCACCTGAACCTCAGGAAGAACTTCCTGACGGTCAGGGCTGTCCGGCAGTGGAATCTGCTGCCTCGGAGTGTAGTGGAGTCTCCTTCTTTGGAGGTTTTTAAGCAGAGGCTTGATGGCCATCTGTCTGGAGGGCTTTGAGGGTGTTCCTGGATGGCCGGGGGTTGGACTGGATGGCCCCTGGGGTCTCTTCCAACTCTAGATTTCTATGATTAAACCCCAGGATACCATAGGATGTTGCAAGTGGAATCATCGCACTGTAACAAGCTAGTGCGGAAACAGTCCTTGAGGAGTTGATGGAGTGCAAACTGCTTCCACACCACACTGTTATAGTCCTGTTATTCCACTTTCAAAAGCATCCTATGGAGGGATTTGTAGTTCAGGGAGGACGTTTAGCATTCTCAGCCACAGAGCGCTTGGGCCTCAGGAAACTACAAACCCCAGAATTCCACAGGATGCTGAATGGGGAACCATAACAGTGTAGTGCGGAATTGGCCTCAGTTTGCAGCAATCAAAATAATCTGAAGGCAAAAGGGGAGGAGGGGAGAGAAACCAGGGCATTTTAGGAGCAGCTGGGAAAGTGGGATGGGGGACCATTGGTCTGGACTGTCCCTGCCAGACTGGGGCAGTTGGGGAGTATGATAGCTCACCTCCTTATCTGTCTAAGACAAGGATGGTAGTGATGGGAGTTGTAGTGCAACAAGGACTCCGGGCCAGGGCCTGAAATCCAGCAAGCCTGGGGCTGATGGGAGCTGGGAGAGGAGGCCCAGCCTCTGTTTATACGTGGTGGTGACTGGGGCCTGACTGCTCAGCTGCCACAGGCACTCTGTTCATGCTCAGAGGAACTATTACAACATATTTTCCCCCTAGCTCAGGGTTCTGGGGCGGGAGGAGAGTCAGACGCCT
This sequence comes from Ctenosaura bakeri, assembly GCA_948474755.1. Lineage (NCBI taxonomy): Eukaryota > Metazoa > Chordata > Lepidosauria > Squamata > Iguanidae > Ctenosaura > Ctenosaura bakeri. The sequence continues at coordinate 6,432 of CAOLHI010005380.1, forward strand.
GGGATAAATCAGAATATTTCCCTCTGTTTTGAGTGTATCGATGACAGCCCTCCACTAACAGGAACCTTCCTCGCCAGACATATTTCCCAGCGGGACTATTTAGGGCGCGCACCTGGCAATCCGGAAGTTGCCTCACAGCGGGGTTTCCGCCCCGGACTCGGCTCCGGTTCGTCTGACACCGGTTCGGGCTCCCCCCGCGACCATGGAGGAGCCGGAGATGCAGCTGAAAGTGAAGAAAGGTAACGGGGAGAGGCACTTCCGGCTGGTGTGACGCTGAAAGGCGTCCGGGCGGGAAAGAGGCGAGGGGCGCAATTGTTTACATACCTTATTTATTTATTTATATCTCGCTTTTTCTTCCCTATGGGACCTTATCTTCCCCCGCCCCGGCCGAGAAAATGCAGGGATGTTGTCGAGCTGGGTGCTCCGAGGCCTTATTCCTTTAAAAAGCCTTTAAACACGAGTTCCTCTGAGCTTGTGCAGAGTGTGATAGAAGACGGTCCCTCCCACATGAGCGATGAAATATGACCTTTATTGGACACATTGTCTCTCCCACAAGCTAAAAAGGAGGGGTGTTTATGGGGGGAGGTGGTCATGATGGGGGCCTCCTCCCATAATTCTGTCTTGCAATTCCTCCAGCAACCTCAAACATGATTTATTTTGGTTCTTGTGGGTTTTTCGGGCTTGGAGGCCGTGTTCTGGTTGTAGTTTCTCCTGAAGATGCCAGCCACAGATGCAGGCGAAACGTCAGGAGAAAATACAACCAGAACACAGCTTCCAAGCCCGAAAAACCCACAAGAACCAGTGGATTCTGGCCGTGAAAGCCTTCGACTCTACATGATCTATTTTATTTTTAGTGTTTCTGTATCACCTTGTAAACCACAAGGGCTCCCAAAGCAACGAACACGTAAAAAGTAGTTAAAACAATACAAAGATAAAAGCATGTTTGAGGAAGTCATTAAAAATACTCCCTCCTAAAAGCAGGCTGAAAACAATCCTAGAATCCAGTTTTGAAACATGTTCAGACAGCAGTTTGAGATGCTGGAGGGCTTTGGCTGCCTGCTGGAAGCTTAAAAGAGAAGGGGTCAGTCCTGACTTCCCCGGGTTGCCGAGGGGCCACTGTAGAGAAAGCCCTGTTACATGAAGGGATGCCATGTAGAAGAAGGAGAGGGCTTGTTTTCTGCTGCTCCAGAGACCAGGACAAGGAGCAATGGATTCAAGCTGCAGGAAAGGAGATTCCACCTGAACCTCAGGAAGAACTTCCTGATGGTCAGGGCTGTCCGGCAGTGGAATCTGCTGCCTCGAAGTGTAGTGGAGTCTCCTCCTTCCTTGGAGGTTTTTAAGCAGAGGCTGGATGGCCATCTGTCGGGAGTGCTTTGAGGGTGTTCCTGCATGGCAGGGGGTGGGACTGGATGGCCCCTGGGGTCTCTTCCAACTCTACATTTCTATGATTCTATGTGCCCACCAACCAAGGTGTTGGGGCACACACCAGGGCCACCTGTAACAATCTCAAATTTCAGGGAGGTTCCCAGGGAGGAGGCATCGGTCTTTCAGATATCTCAGCTTTTTAGGTCCACACCAGCACCTTGAACTGAGCTGGCATACAATTTGGAAGCCTGCGTTGCATGGGCTCTAAAACGCAAACCGTCTGGCTGCTGCGTTTTGCACAAACACTTTCCAAGGGCCTCCTCTCCCGCCTCCCTTTATCACACAACAATCTTGCGAGGCAGGTCGAGCAGAGAAAGAGGTCAGAATCACCCAGTGAGATGTGTCCTGGCTCACTGGGGACGGACACCTGGATTTCCAAGTCCCAGTCCTGTGATGGAATCACTTACAGTATGCTGGTTCTTATTTTATTTCTACATTGATGTAATTCTCTCTCCCATCTCCCTTTTGGTACAGTGACAGATAAGTTCACCGAGAGCATGTACGTCCTGGCCAACGAGCCTTCTGTTGCATTGTATCGGCTCCAGGAGCACGTGAGGCGGTCCCTCCCGGAACTGGCTCAGCACAAGGTAAGATCAGCAAGGAGAAAAGCAGTTAAGATTTCAAGGAATATAGCCTTACAAATGGCCGTGATGCTAAGGTGAATGTTATGCTCAGAAGTGTGGCATGTGAAACGGACAGGCGAGAGGTCTGGAGCATTTGTCTGCTCCCGGTGTGGCTTTTAAATTACCCATATTGGAGACTGGGGTGGAAATAGGACAAGAGTGTCCCATAGAACAGAATATCTACCCCAAGGCCGTGGAGAGAATGCCACCGGCCGAGACATTTGAACACACAGCACACCATGGAATCATAGAATCATAGAAATCTAGAGTTGGAAGAGACCACACAGGCCATCCAGTCCAACCCCCTGCCATGCAGGAACACCCTCAAAGCACTCCCGACAGATGGCCATCCAGCCTCTGCTTAAAAACCTCCAAGGAAGGAGACTCCACTACACTCCGAGGCAGCACATTCTACTGCTGGACAGCCCTGACTGTCAGGAAGTTCTTCCTGAGGTTCAGGTGGAATCTCCTTTCCTGCAGCTTGAATCCATTGCTCCTTGTCCTGGTCTCTGGAGCAGCAGAAAACAAGCCCTCTCCTTCTTCTACATGGCATCCCTTCAAATATTTAAACATGGCTATCATGTCCCCTCTTAACCTTCTCTTCTGCAGACTAAACATACCCAGCTCTCTAAGTCTATCCTCATAGGGCATGGCTTCCAGGCCTCTCACCATAGAACTTACGGAATCCTAGAGCTGGAAGAGACCCCAAGGGCCATCCAGTCCAACCCCATTCTGCCATTCACACAGTCAAAGCACTCCTGGCCTGTATCACTGTTTCTGTATTAGACCATTTCCTGGGTTCCAAAGGAAGGGGCTGTCAGTATGAGGTCAGAATGCTCTCATCAAATGCAATCTGTGTTTCAAAATCCTCAGACAAAAGGGGATTGTTTTGCAGGAGCACAGTGGTAACATCTGAAGTACCTGCTCTCTGCCTTATAAGAACCTAAAGAGTTGGAAGGTACCTAAAAGACCATCTAGTCCAACCCCACACCACGCAGGGATACCACAACTTTAGCACCCCTGAAAGATGCTCATCTAACCTCGGTTGAAAGAACTCCAGAGAGGGAGTGTGAGGCAGTGTGTTCCCCTGTTGAACAGCTCTTACAGTCAAAAATTTCTTCCTAATATTTAGGTGGAGTCTCTTTTCTTGGAATTTGAATCCATCCATGTTCTAGTCTGTGGAGCAGCAGAAAACAAGCTGTGTCCACCTTCTGTCTGACTTCCCTTCAGATATTCAAAGGGAGCTACAATCTCACCTTTCAGTCTTCTCTTTTGCAGGTTCAGCATACCCAACCCACTCAGTCATTCTTCAGAAAGCTCGATCATCTTTGTTGCCCTTCTCCATTAGGCATTTTAGGCACAGTGTCCAGGGCCTACGAAAAATTTGGAGCCAGGATTTTAGGGCCCACGATAACATCTCACATGGCATGTCAAGGTGAGGCAGGGAGGGGAATACAAGAGTGCCTAGGGACTACGAAAACCTCCGTGCAGCCCTGCCCTTCTCTGGATGTGTTCCTGCTTGTTGATCTCTTTCTTGAACTGTGGTACCTAGAACTGGACACGGGATCCCAGATGGGTTTTGACCAAAGCAGAACAGGGAGGGAATAGAATAGAGTAACCAACTATCAGTGTATCTGCACTAGACGATTTCCTGGATTCCTGTGTAAGTTGTAAAGATGGAATCAGAAGACTCTCTTTAAATTAGGCAAGATATTCAAAATCCTCAATCAACAGCAGGGACCTTTTCCTAGATCTAATGGACAGTACAGGTGCTATGCAGGGTCCAAAAGTGTGGGGGGTTGTGGGTCTAAAACAGTTTCTAGTGGTCTTCCTCTCTACCAGGAACAGGTCTTTTCTGAAGCTAATGGCTTTTGCTGACCGAAGACTGAACCACCAGTCCCCAAATACTTTGCATTACAATAGGAATGGCTCACAAGAACACACCGCTGCTGGGAAAATCCATTCCCCATCCAGCGACTGTGGGTAACTAAACTCAGAGCGAGTTGCGGAGTGCTGGTGGAGACGGGGAGAGGCAGCCGTAGTTCCTGCTAGCCAAACGGTCCTAGGAATTTGACCCCATAAGCCCAGGCGCCAGTATACCACTATTCAGCAACGGTCCATCTTTTCTACCAGACGTTGTAGCACACCTGGTCTATGCAGGTAGAGAGTGGCTTCTTACCTTGTACTTGATGTCCAGACCCTACAAAGAGTGGTTTGGGATCTGGGGACATTTAGCCTGGAGAAGAGAAGGTTAGGAAGCTAGGACAGAGAGCAATGGATTCAATCTACAAGGAAAGAGGTTCCACCTAAACATTTCCTGGGGGTCAGAGCTGTTTGACAGTGGAATATGCTGCTTTAATGTGGTGGAATCTCCTTTTTTGGAGGTTTTTAAATAGGCTGGGAATGTTTTGAGTGTTTCTTCCTGCGTGGCTGAAGAGGGTTGGATCAGATGGCCATTGTCTTTTCCAGCTCTAACATTCTTTGCTTCTCCGAAGGGGACTCTGTAAAATTATATGCCAGCCTTTCCAAACTGGCACATCCTTCCTGTGTTCTGGTCTACAGAGCCTATCCTCCTATCTTGGCCCCGCTGGGCAGAGGCTAGCAGATTAATTAATTGATATATATAATAATTTATCACTTCCTAGCCCACAAGGGCTCCTGAAACAATGGACAAATAAAAAGAATGAAAACACTACAATCGTAAAATAAAACTATTTTTAAAAACACGGTAAAAGACACTCTAGTTTTGTTTTTTTTAAGCAGTCCAGAAACAGTCCTAAAATACAATTTAAAGACAGTTGTGGAAGACCTACCAGCTTGAGAGAAGCTGTGTTGCACACAGATAAAAGATGCTTATGAAGAAGTTTTCTCTTGGTCCTTCATTGTTTAAAACTTATTAAAGTCTCATTTTAATTGAACATCCTGAAGCGGCGGGTAGATTTTTGGAAGACACCAGAGAAGGTCACCTCGGTATTTTCCTAGCAATTTTTTTCCAATTTTTTTTTTTAATTTAAAAAAGGGATTTATTTCTAAATACTTTTCTCTTTCCAGCATCTCTTTGATAAAGAGGATACCAGCAAGAGAGGGAATTGTTAATCCTGGGCAGCCTTCTTCTAGAGGACTGTTTCTTCTCTGCCAGACTCTCCCCTCCAGTATTTTTCACTGCCTTTGGGAGATTGGGCCTCGTTCCATTGCTTAACTGCTGTGTTAAGACGCCGTTAATGCCATTGTCTTTAAGTATTAGCTGGCTTTAGCTAATCATCCTTGGCGAGGGAACCAACTGGAAAACTCCGGAGGAAGGCTTGCAAAAGCAGGAAGGGAGGGATCACGGGGAAGAGACTCTTGGAGGTCATTGAGTCCAGTTCCCTGTGGACCCACTACAGTGCTGCTGAGAGATGAGCATCCATGCTCTGGTTTTATCCTATGACCCCATCCCATTGGATTATTCTTCCATGGCAGGGAGCTGGACTACATGGCTCTTGTAGTTCCTTCCAATTCTTTAAGATTCTGTGTATCCCAAGGAGGAGAGCGAAACCCCTTCAGAGGCAGACGAGACTGTACAGGTTGGGCCCCCTTGATCTGAAATGCCTGGGACCAGAAGTGTTTCAGATTCAGATTTTGGAATATATACTTATACATAACGAGATATCTTGGACATAGGACCCAAGCCTGAACACACAAAAATTCATTTATGTTTCATGTAGGCCTCCAATTGTACATTTAAATTGCTGTAAATTATATGTTGTTATGGTGGTTGTGTGTCTTCAAGTTGATCCCAACTTACGGTGACCAGAAGGTGAATTATCACAAGGTTTTCTGGGTCTGAGGGTGTGTAATGTGCTCTGGGAGACCCAGTGAGTTTCGATGGCTGTTGTGTCTCTCAGCTTATGTCCTTGAGTGATCCATACAGAAATCACCTCTTATTAGCCATTTGGTCAGAGCAAGGCCAGGGCACTTGTGGCTTTCCAGAAATTGGGCCCATCCCCGACTACTAGCCATGTTGGCTGTGATGGGCGGAAGTTGTAGTCCAACATCTGGAGGACTAGAGGTTCCCCACTCGTGGCTTAAGAGGGTCAGGCTCTCAACCTGGGGGAGACCAGATAGCAAATCTTCGCTTGGCCACAAAGGCCGCTGGGTGGCTTTGAGCCGGTCACACGTACTTGCTTTCTCTCTGCCTAGCTCACCAAATACTACACCTACGCTACCGATGTAAAGGTAGAGGCTTAGCTTGGCTTAGCAGCAGTTTCTGCAAAAAGGGCCTTGGGATTATTACTGTTCATCAGTTGAGCCTGACCCAGCAGTGTGAAGCTGCAACAAAGAAGGCAAATCCTATTTTAGCCTGCATTAATAGACAGAGACGCAGTTTCCGAGTCAAGGGAAGTCCTAGTTCCACCATATTCCGTGCTGGCCAGGCCTCATCTGGAGTCCTGCCTTCAGTTCTAGGAACTGCATTTTAAGAAGGATGGAGAGGAGTTGGAGCAGGTTCTGGAGTGGCAATGAGGGTGTTTTTAAAACATGGAGAATAAAGCCTACGAGGAAAGGTTGGGGGAGCTGGGCTGTTCACCTTGGAGAAGAGAAGACGGACAAGTGACATGATGGCCCTCTTCAACCATCTCCCAGGCTGCCCCAGAGGGGAGGGGGCAGGTCTGTTTCTTGCTGCCCCAGAGGCGAGGACGAGGTCTAACTGTTGCAAGTTACGGGATGGTGGGTTTCAGCTGGACGTGAGGAGAAGCTTCTTGCGGGTATAAGAGTGGTTGGGCAGTGGAGCCGAGGACCTGGAGAGGTGGTGGGGTCTCCATCTCCGGACATCTTCAAAGAGAGGTTCCCGGCAGGGGAGGCTCTAGCTGGACTTCCTGGGTTGGACTCAATGACCTCTGGGGCCCCTTCTGACTCTAGGACTCCACGATTGCTGTGAGGCTAAGGGAGGGAGGGAAATCCTGTCTGTTACCTTGGAAGAAAGGGGCCGTTAATAAAGGAATTCACCAACTCACCCACAGTCTTTGCTTGACTACAATTCAAGTTTGCAAAGAGGTGAGGACTGGAAGTTTGGAAAATGACGTTTGGGGCTGGTTGAAGGGAGCCCCCTTCCCATTCTTTTCAGGAGGGGCTGAACTTGCTTTCTGTTTTCACAGGCTGACATGCAGAGCTGGGAAGAGCAAAGCCAGGGCGCCATTTACACGGTGGAGTACGCCTGCAGGTATGGACAGGGAATGCTCCAAGAATGCGCTCTCAACCTCTGTTAAAGGACAGTGGAAAAATCGGGGTTCTTTTCTCGCTCCAATGACAGAATGCGCAGCTTTAAAAAAAAAACCTCAAATGTTCCACTTGCAAGCATCTCTTTCCAGCAGTGACCAGGGACATGCTCAGTTTTCTTCAAATCGGGAGCTCAGCCCCCTTGTGTAATATTATTGTTGTGTGCCTTCAAATCATTTCTGATGTATGGTGATCGTAAGCCGGACTTATCATGGCATTTTGGCCAGATTTGTTCAGAGGGTGTTTGCCTTTGCCTCCCTCTGAGGCTGAGAGAGTGTGACTCACCCAAGGTCACGCAGCGAGTTTTCATGGCTGGACACAGATTTGAACCCTGGTTTCCCAAGTCCTAATACAACACTCAAGCACCTATACCGTGCTGGCTCTCGCCTTGCACAATACGACATTCCAAATCTAGAGCTGGAAGCGACACCAAAAGGCATATTGTCTAACTTCCGAACAATACAGGAAGCCATGTTAAATCAGCCTCCTTTGACAGCCACCCAATCTCTGTTTAAAACATCCTGTTCATGAAAACCCTTTGGATATCTAAGATGGCTGCCATATCAACCTTTCTTCCCCTTCTCCAAGCTAAACAGGATACAGCCATGCACACAGCGTGGAAAACAAAGGAAATAACCTCTATTTCAACCTCTAGCATCTGGGTGAATCTGCTACAGGGAAGGGGAAGGATGAAGTGGGAAGTGAGATGAGGTGACTAGTCTTTGTAGCAATCTCTTTTCCACTGCCACTCCTGCAGTGTTGTCATTGTCTTTTTCCATCTCTCTCAACAGCCAACATTGTGATGCAGCATCCAAAAAAGCCAATACAGTTCTGGGCTGCTTCAACAGGATCATAATGTGCAGATCAATAGAAGCAGTACTGCCACTCCATTATGCACTCTGCACCTGAATATTGTATCCAGTTCTGGGCACCACAATTCAAGAAGGATAGTGACAAGTGGAATGTGTCCAAAGGGTGACCAAGATAGTTAAAGTTCTAGAAACCACCTCTAATGAGGAAAGACTTAGGAAGCTGGGTATGTTTAACCAGGGGAAGAGAAGAGTGAGAGATATCATATGGGAGATGGAGCAAGCTTTTTTCTGCTGCTCCAGAGATTAGGACATGGGCCAATGGGTTCAAACTTCAGGAAAAGAGATTGCACCTGTGCATCAGGAAGAATTTCCTGACTATAAAAGCTGTTTGGCAGTGGAATGGACTGCCTTTGGCAGTAGTGGACTCCTCTTTTTTGGAAGTCTTGAAATAGAGGTTGGATGGCTGTCTTTTAGGAGTGCCATAGTTGTTTCTTCATGCATAGGTGGGGGTTGGACTAGATGGCCCTTGGGATCCCCTCAACTCTGTGTCTCTCTCTTCCTCTCTGCAGTGCCATCAAGAACATGAAGGACAGCAGTGTGTATTTCAAGAGCATAGAAGGTCTGCTCCGACATGCCACTGCCGTGAAAGATCGGCTGAATTCTGCCCGCAGGTAGCTCTGGAGGCCTGGGAAGGTGCATGAAGACTGCCCACCCACACTTGGTCCATATCAGCATCACCCACTTCTCCTTCCGCCAGCCAAGACAAAGAAGAGTGTTAGCATCTGCCTGTAACTTTTTTAAATGCAGTTATTATTATTAATAATAATAATAATATTAAATCTTTGAAAACCAAGATTTGACAGTAGAAGCATGTTTCCTGCAAAATGTTTTTACCTTTGAATTGTAGGAACTCCAAGACTTACCTAGTCCAGGGCTGGGCAATTGTGTTTGACCTGGGAGCCGATTTTCTGTCCCGGAGGCATCTGGGGGCAAAACAAAGACTTCCAAAAATGCCGGCCGGGAAGGAACAGGCCTAATTCCACCTAACCCTTAGGAAAAAATTCCTGATGGTAAGTGCAATTTGACAGTGGAATACGCTGCTGCCTGGGAGCGTGGTGGAGTCTCCTTCTTTCGAGGTTTCTCAAGAGAGACTGGATGGCCAATTGCTGGGGGTGCTTTGATTGTCTTCCTGTGTGGCGGAATGGGGTTGGACTCAATGGCCCCTTGGGGTCTCTTCCAACTCTACAATTCTGATTTTTGAGATTAAATAGCTTGGGTCAGAGCTGCAGCCAATTGAGACGGTGAATCTCTGCTCCTACATACTTCCAGCAGAGCCAATTTATTGGGGCTGGGGGACAGAAACAGGACAGTACGGGGGAAAGGACTGTAAAAACAGCCGGGGTGTGTGTGTGTTTTGTATGCAAGGCTCAGATTTTGACTCAGCCCAGACCTCCCCTCTCTAGGGTTGCCAGTTCAGGCTTGCCCGTGGCCTCCAGACCAAAACCCGGGGCCCAGCGATGTCCCTGGCAATGCCGTTCAGCGTTGTACCACCCAGGGCTGCTTGCAGCTTGGCATTTAAACGCACACAGAGAACATGAGTTCCTTTTGGGAAATGAGGACAGCGATCTTAGCAAAAGGGGCTTTTCTCAGACCAAGGCAAAATGAGGGGATTATTCTTTCTCACTTAGGGAGCGGCTAGTCTTGAGAGCCAGTGTAATTTGAATGTTGGATTATGGACCCTGGGAGACCAGGGCTGAATTCCCCGCTTGGTGATGGAAACCCATTAGGTGACCTTGGGTGCAGCACACAACAACAACCATCTAGGCTACTGCTTCTGCCCGGAAGGTGGATGCAGAGCAGAGGGTGAGTCCTGGCACCACAACAACTAGGTGGAAAGCAGGAAGTTAACTAAGGAAATAAGTAGACTCGTTTGTAGTCTTTGCAAGTGACACCAACAAATCAATGAAGTCTTGCAAATTGTAGCAAGCTGCTCCTTTCCGGAGCTGGAGGTTTACACAGGGACCTTTCCAGGGCCTAGAGGTGAGCACTAGCAGGGTGGGTGGGGGGAATTGCACCCTTGTCTTCATTCTGGAGATGAGTCATAAACCTGTTAGGTCCTGAGATGCAGCAACCCTACTTGTGGGCCTAAATTGCTCCCGAGTCCTTGCAAGTTGTGGTGGAAATGGCCCTCATACTCTCTACAAGACACGGGGAGGGTGCTGAAAAATTTAGCTTGACCCTAGGGGGCCTCCAAGGATGGTAGAAATGCCCTTCATGCCCCATAGACACCATTTTGGAGCAAGCTTTTTCCCTTTGTGTGTTAGGAACCCAACAAGATTGGACCCAGGGTGTATCTAGTACATCTTCCTTTCCCCCCCACAGTGGTCAACTGGATGTCCCAACCTCCAGGCAGGACCTGAAGGTGGTGTTGCTCCCCAGCAACCCATACCCAGTGCTAGAGTGCTTCTGATCCTGGAGGCTCCACATGTATTTATTTAATACTTGATTCCTTACATTTATACCTCGTCTTCTGCACAGTGAGCTCAAGACGGTGTCCATGGCTCTCCTTCTCACTCCAGCCTCAAACCAAGAGGCCAGTGAAGTAGGTTGGGGGAGAGCGTGAGTCTGTCATCACCCACTGAGTTTTCACGGTCAACAAACCTGGTCGCCCCGGTCCCGGTTCAACCCTCTAGGCCCTGTTGCTGGATCAGCAGGAGGAGCTCCCATAACACCTCTCCTACACACATTCTAGTTTGCCAAAGAAGCAACTCTCACTACAATTTTGCGGCAGCCACTTCCACGCAGGTTCAGAGAAGGGCAACAAGAATGGTAAGACATACAGAGAACAAAACAGAGGAGGAAAGGCAAAGAGGAGGGGGCAGGTTTGTTCCGTGCTGCCCCAGAGGCGAGGATCCAGTCTGATGGTCTGAAGTTACAGGAGGGTGGATTTTGATTCAACACTGGAAGGAACTTCTTGGCAGTAACAGCAGTTCCACAAGGGAACCCATGACCTTGAGAGGTCAGGGGTCTTTTTCTCTGGATGTCTCCCAAAAGAGACTGGACAACTACTTGCTGGGGATATTCTGGCTGCAGTTCCTGCACTGATTGGTGGGGCTGGACTCCATGGTCTAAGGCACCCCCGGGATTCTATAATCTCCTATGAAGATGAAGCACTCTCTGCTTTGGACTCTTTTCACACCAGGGTGGAATCTTTCCCGGAGCCGGCTGGTTTCCGGGAGAGGACATTCTTCATTTCCTGTGTGACGCCATTCCACGGCTTCCCTTGGGCCTGCAGCATCGAGAGAGTCCGGTGCATCCGGGGAACGGTGTAGCAATCCTTCTCGGGTGTCGGATCGGCGCTCCCGGAGGAGGTGACGTTGCTGCTCGCCGGAGTGCTCAGGTGGGACTTCTGCTCCAGGTACGGTGGGTAAGAAAACTCTCGGTGGATCTCCGGCCGTGGTCTGGCAGAGACCACGTTCTTGGCATTGTTGAGGTGCGGGGCGGGTGTCTCGCCACTGCGGGCTGAGTCATTTTCATAGAGGGTGTGCGAGAGCTCTCCTTGGCTGCACCGGGCTGCTCTGGAAGCCCGGATCAGCACGTGGGTGACGGTGAGGAGCAGGACAACGATGCCAGATGATAAGATGCAGGTGCTGGTGATGCCCGTTTCAATCTCAAACAACACTAGCATGTACATGGAGAGTGCTGCAAATCAGCAGGGAGAAGGAAGGTTTTAAAAGGCAGTCGCGGTTAAAACGGAGATTGAATGAAAGGGAAAATTCTACTGAGCTTTTGGGAACACCTTAGAATCCCAGAGTTGTCAGGGCGGGCCCAGGCTACTGAATCCAATCCCTCCCTTAATGCAGGAACTCCAGTTTGAGCATCCCCACCAGCCTCTTGAAAGACCTCAGGAGAAGAGGATTCTCTGAGTCAGTTGTTCTTAACCTTTTCTTTACCAGGGATCCCCTGTAAATATAATTGGTCGCCTCCAAGACTTAACTCAAGATTTAAATATTTAAATTTAATTTTTTTATTCTAATATGTATTTATTAAAGGCTTCTGGACACTAGGATTCAAATCCCGACTCAGACACTGACCTTGGGCAAGTAACATTCCCTCAGCCTTGGAGAAAGGCAAAGGTAAACCCCCTCTGAAGAAATCTTCCCAAAAAACCCTGTGATAGGTTCACCTTAGGCTGTCCACAAGTCAGAACTGACTTGAAGGCACACAACCACAACCTTCCACCAACAAGGGCAGGTTCCTTCCAAACATCATGTCTCTCCCATCTGAAAACTGACTTACACGGCGACCCTAATCCAAACCTATCATGGGAATTTTCTGGGCAAGATTTGTTGCTGTTGCCGTTCTCTGAGGCCGAGAGAATGTGACTGGCTGAGTGGGGATTCAAGCCCTGGTCTCCAGAGTCATAGTTTGGGCACACGCACATGCCTGGTGCTGTGTGCCTTTTGTCAGAGATGCAAAAGCGGGTATGTCCGTGGGTGCCGAAATTGCTCCCTCATTTACAATTCGCAATTTGGTCATGTACAACATGCATGCTGCCATGTCCTTCAGTGCCTACACCTCCTTCTGCCACATCCCTGATGAAAGGGACAAAAGTTTGCAAACAAGGGAACAATTTTGGTACCCGTACCTGCACCCCCCTGCCACCGCCGCATCTCAGTTGCAGCTGCTGCTGTTGGTTCCCAGCATCAGGGCCCCGGTGAGGGTCAATGACATTGCCAAACCACTCTTACTATCAATAAGTTCCTTTTAAAGGTCCCACTGAAACCTCCCCTCCTGTAACTTAAAGCTATTAGGCTTGATCCTTCCCTCTGGGTCAGCAGAGGCCAAACCTGCGCCCTCTTCTCTGGGACAGCCTTTAAGGAGGGAAATCCTACCACCCCTCAGTCTTCTTTCCACAGGGTTGAATGGGCCCCACTCCCTCGCCTGTTCTTCCTATGTTTTGTCCTCCATCCTCCATCTTTGCTGCAGCATCACACTGCTGGCTCATATTCAGCTTATGATCAACAATAATCTCAAGGTCCTTTTGGGACGTACAGTCCTCCTTCCACATTTGCTGGGGTTAGGGGCACAGGACGCCCCACAAAAGCGGAAAAACTTCAAATATCAAAATGTGGGGAGGGGGACAAGGCACGGTGAGGAGAGCAGGCACCCAGGGTCCAAACCTTATCAAGGAAAGGAGAGAGAGTGCATTGGCATGGCGGCCCTATACCTCCTCTCTGTCTCCCATCTCCTTCCTTGGGTGTGGGGGGTATCAGGGAGAGGGTTTGTGGTGCTGACAAATTGGGCTGCGAGCAAATGTGGGGGGTCAACTGTATTTATCCAGGTTATAAGGTAACTCACAATAATAATGAACTCAAATGAGGCAAATTTTTTTAGCTTGTCTAGGAATGGGGCAGGCATGAGCTGGGTGGATGTGGCCCACTTACCTGCTAGGTAGACTGAGACCCCACAGCAGAACAGACCCACAGCAACATGGCGCACTTTCCGGCTGTTCAGGAGGAACCAGTCGCTACTGTGATCCCAAAGAAGAAAAAGACTGTGGTTACTCATTTCCTCTGATTCATCTTGCACCACCTCTGCGCTTCTCTCTCCATGGAGTCATATTAGGAAAGCTTGCAGCTCTCTGCCCCAAACAGCTTACAGTCTCATCTTGACCCCCCCAAAGAGAGAAGACCCAAGAGGCAGGAGAGCGAAGAGGCAGAATTAATGAGGAAATATGCAGAGCTTTGGAAAGTTACTTTTTAGGACTACTACTCTCAGAATCCTCCCAACAGCTATGCTGGCTGGGGGGATTCTGAGAGTTGCAGTTCTGAAAAATAACTTTTCCAAGCTTTCAGGAAGAGAGCTCTATTGAATATGCTTGACCAGGACAGGAAAAAAAAAAAGGAATCTCCACGTACATTGATAGTCTATCTCGGGTTGTTAAAAATGCAGATGTATTTTAAGCAGGACTAGGAATGGTTAGGGTTTTTTTGAAGGAATGGTAATGATTTCTCTTTCTCTGGACATTTTTAAACAGAGGCTGGACGGCAGTCTCTCAGGAGTGCTTTCATTGTGTCTTCCAGCATGCAAAGGGGTTGGACTAGATGGCCCTTGGATACCTCCCTGGTCATATGATTCTATCTAAGAAACCTATTGTTGTTATAAGCCTTCGAGTCATAACTTTGACTTTATAACGACCCTATCAAAACATTGTTTTCAGGGGAGGTTTGCCCTTGCTTTCTGCTCAGGTTGAGAAAGTGTTTCATGTGCAAAGTCACCCAGCTGAGCAGCATTTCAAACCCTGGTTTCCTGGAGCCCTTGTCCAGTACTCAAGCTCCTACACCGCACTGTTTCCACGCTGCATCTGATGAAGCGAACTCGAATCAGAGAATCCTAGAGTTTGAAGAGACCCCAAGGGCCATCCAGTCCAACCCCCTTCTGCCATGCAAGAAGACAAAATCAAAACAGGTGGCCATCCAGCCTCTGTTTAAAAACCTCCAAAGAAGGAAACTCATCCACTTTCCCAGGCAGCGTATTCCACTGTCAAACTGCTTTTATCATCAGGAGGTTCTTCCTAATGTTTAGATGGGATCTCTTTTCCTGAAGTTTGAAGCCACTGCTCCATGTCCTATCCTCTGCAGCAGCAGAAAACAGGCTTGCTCCATCCTCCATATGACAACCCTTCAAATATTTAAGTATAGCTGTCATGTTCCCTCTTAAGCTTCTCTTCTCCAGGCTGAACAAACCCAGCTCCTCCTTGGGCTCCATAGTTTCAAAGCCTTCTACCATTTTGGTCTCCCTCCTCTGGACACATTCCAGTTTGTCAGTATTCTTGAATTGTGGTGCCCAGAACTGGACATAGTATTCCAAGTGGTTTCTGGCCAAAGCAGACTAGAGTGGTACTATTACTTCTCTCGATCTACACACTATACCCCTATTGATGCAGAATTGCATTGGCTTTTTTAGCTGCCGCACCACACTACTGACTCCTGTTCAGCTTGTGGTCTACTAAGACTCTTAGATCTTTTTCACAGGGGCTGTGGTCAGGCCAGGTGTTACCCATCCCATATATGTGCATTTCATTTTTTCTGCCCAACATTCCTCCCTGTTGAAATAAATCTACCAAAGCTTATGCTACCTGCTGCTTTCTCTCTGTTTGTCTCATAGGTGCTGCAAGATTTATTTGCGCACTGCTCCAGCCTAGCACAGCTCTATCCTTGAATTCTGCTTCAATAAAAAGCAAGAAATAAGAAATAGCCTCTGTTTGAAGAAGGAAGCTGCAAATGCTTGAAGGAAGATGGAATTTTAGTGTATGTGTGAGCTTGTAACACTGTGAAATAGCTTTATTTTCGATGTTTGTACCAAGCCACCTCGTTTTTGTCCTTCACAGTTCTTGAGAGACCCATGATCCCCGTTCAACACGAACGGGGGGGCTTGGAAAGGGAGGGATGGTCTCTGTTGACCATGTTTTGAGAATCCATCTTTGCAGGGCGCTGTGTTCCCAGAAGCCGGGGCGGGGGGCACACTGGAATTGGGCTGCCTGTTTCATTGTCCGCGAGAATAGAGGGGTCTTTGTTTTGTCAACTGCAGAAGGCCGCAGAAGGAGGGGGAACAGACGGCCGTGGGCAAGCAGCATGGACTTTGTTGGCCAAACTTCAGAGCATTTGGGGCGAAAGAAAATTGGGAGCTGAAAGGAACTCTGAAGCCGTAATACAGAACGACAGGAGCAAACGTGGGAAAGGCGCTGGACGTGGGGGGGGGCCGTAATGAGCAAAACTCCCTCCAGCCACCTTGGCTCATCGAAATGGAATTTTCAGATTATAATATGAAAGGGAAAAGTGGGAATAAACAAGGCTGAGACTTTGTAAAGGAACTTAAAAGGGGACCCTTGGGCTTGCTGACATTCTTCAAGGATGCCCGAGAAATCTTGGGAGGTGGCGTGTATGTGTGTTTCCTATTGACTTGCAGCAACCCTGTGAATTTCATAGCGTTCTCTTAGGCAAAGGGTCCTCAGAGGTGGTTTTGCCAGTTCCTTCCTCTGAAATAGAGCCTACAGCATCTGGTATTTGTTGGCAGTCTCCCTTCTAAAGACTAACCAGGACTGACCCTGCTTTGCTTCCAAGATCTGGTGTTTTAGGGTATTTAGGCAACATCTGCATATATGCCATCCAGTCCCCTTCCGCAATTTATGGCAACCCCATGAATTTCACAGGGTTTTCTAAGGCAAGGAATACTCAGAGGTGGTTTAACCAGTTTCTTCCTCTGAAATAGAGCCTACAGCGCCTAGTATTCCTTGGCGGTCTCCCATCCAAGTGCTAACCAGGACTGACCCTACTTAGCTTCCTAGATCAGATGGAATCTGGGATGTCAGCAAATATGATTCTCATCCTGTACAGGCCAAATTTTACTGAATATTTTAAACTGTTATCAATTGCAGGGGAGTGCCTTCAAGTTGCCAGTCAACTTACAGGGATCCCACGAATTGTAAAGGGTTTTCTTAGATGAGGAATCCTCAAGAGGCGGTTTTGTCAGTTCCTGCTTGTTGCAAAATTCAACTTCCCACAAATCTGGCTTTCTAGTTTCTATGTTTATCGTCCCGTACTGTAGGAAAGGTAAGATGTAAATTAAATATATAAGTAAAGTAGCCTCAGGACTTGATATGCTTGAAAGCATTTCTTGCCTTTGTGGGTGATACAAAACTAGGAGGTGAAGCTAACGCATTGGAGGACAGGAACAGAACTCAGAAAGACCTTGATAAATTAGAAGACTGGGCAAAAATTAACAGAATGCTTAGGGAGCTGAGCATATTTAGCCTGGAGAAGAGAAGGTTAAGAATCATAGAATCCTAGAGTTGGAAGAGACCCCAGAGGCCATCCAGTCCAACCCCTTGCTATGCAGGAACACCCATCAAAGCACTCCCAACTGATGGCCATCCAGCCTCTGCTTAAAAACCTCCAAAGAAGGAGACTCCACCACACTCCATGGAGGCAGCATATTCCACGAGGCAGCATATTGGAAGAAACAATATGATGGCTGTTTAAATATTTGAAAAGATGTCATATGGAAGACGGGGTGAGCTTGTTTTCTGCTGCTCCAGAGATTCAGACACGGAGCAATGGATTCAAACTATGGGAAAAGAGATTCCTTTTAAACAGTAAGGATAGCTTCCTGATGGGAAGAGCGGTTCGACAGTGCAATACACTTCTGCCTGGGACGGTGGTGGAGCCTCCTTTTTGAAAGGGTGGGGGACATGTGGCTGGATAGCAGTACGTGTGAAAGGGATCTAGGAGTCTTCATAGACCACAAGCTGAACATGAGTCAGCAGTGTGATGCGGCAGCCAAGAAAGCCAATGCAATTCTTGGCTGCATCAATAGGAGTCTGGTGTCTAGATCAAGAGAGGTACTGGTACCACTCTACTCTGCTTTGGTTAGACCCCATCTTGAATACTGTGTCCAGTTCTGGGCACCCCAATTCAAGAAGGATATTGACAAGCTAGAGCCAGTCCAGAGGAGGACGACCAAAATGGTGAGAGGCCTGGAAGCCATGAAACCCTATGAGGATAGACTTAGAGAGCTGGGGATGTTTAGTCTGCAGAAGAGAAGGTTAAGAGGGGACATGAGAGCCATGTTTAAATATTTGAAGGGATGCCATGGAGAGGAAGGTGAGGGCTTGTTTTCTGCTGCTCCAGAGACCAGGACAAGGAGCAATGGATTCAAGCTACAGGAAAGGAGATTCCACCTGAACCTCAGGAAGAACTTCCAGACCGTCAGGGCTGTCCGGCAGTGGAATAGGCTGCCTCGGAGTATAGTGGAGTCTCCTTCCTTGGAGGTTTTTAAGCAGAGGCTTGATGGGCATCTTTCGGGAGTGCTTTGAGGGTGTTCCTGCATGGCAGGGGGTTGGACTGGATGGCCCCTGGGGTCTCTTCCAACTCTACATTTCTATGATTCTATGATTTCTATGATTCTATGGAAGTTTTCAAATATAGGCTGGACAGCCATCTGTTGGGAGTGCTTTGATTGTGTCATCCTGCATGGCAGAATGAGGTTGGACTGGATGGTCTCTTGTGGTCCCTTGCAACTCTAAAAACTATGATGCTATGATTTCATTAATTACATTAATTATCCCACTTTTCCTCCTAGTGAGCTGAGGACGACTTACTCACTTTTATCCTCGCAAGAACCTTGCCGGATAGGCCAGAAAGAAAACGATCAACTCTGTTGAGATTAACGGACGCACAAAAAGGTGAGCTTCATCAAAAAGAGGAATAAATATAGCAAGGATTGGTCTGAAACCATTCGGAGATCGGTGGAATGGATCCAGAATCCTTCTGGCGGAGATCACCGGCCGCCGAGAGACCTGTCACGCAGTGGCCCACATTAACCGTGACCTTCGGTTCCGCATGCGAACCTGGCGTTTCAGAGTCGTGCCAACGCATGTAAAACAGGTGCTTTCTTGTCGGGGTGAAAGAGAGCCGGCTTTTGTTAATGATGCAGAGAAAGGGGCAAACATGTGACAAACCAGCAAGGACAACACCGTGCAAAAATTCACCTGGCTGTATATTTAGAGCCGTGTGTTGTAATTCATGGTCATCGTCCCCAAAGAAAACAACGTTTGTTAGTGTTGGTGAGTTGATTTTTTCCCCCCTCCTTTCTATCCCTTCCAGGAATCTTATTCAATTCCAGTTAAACTAAGGGGGGTTATGAAAATCCGTTTGTGCAAGTGAGTGCGCACAGCAACCAAGATAGACTGCCCTAGTACAGTGAAGCTCAATTTCTTTGTCCTAATTCACAGCACCTCAAGGGAAAGTTCTTTCCTCGGAGCTTGGAAACATGATTTTCTAGACCACCTCCACCAGAATCCATCACACATCTCTGCTGTGATGCTGAATATTTAGAAATGGCTTGGATTTTTAAAGGAAGTTAACAGCCTTCAGCTCAACTAACAACCTGCTTAAAGTGCAGACAAAATTTGCCTGCCCTAAATTATTGTTATGGGTCAACCCAGTCTGCATTTTAGACCTGGCTATGAGGACTATCTAACTTAAGTAAATGATGAAAGCTGGGGGTGTTTAGTCTGCAGAAGAGAAGGTTAAGAGGGGACATGATAGCCATGTTTAAATATTTGAAGGGATGTCATGTGGGAGATGGAGCAAGCTTGTTTTCTGCTGCTCCAGAAACTAGGACAAGGAGCAATGGATTCAAGCTGCAGGAAAGGAGATTCCACCTGAACCTCAGGAAGAACTTCCTGACGGTCAGGGCTGTCTGGCCATACCACCAGATAGTATGGAGCCTCTCTGTGATCCCAGTGAAGCTAGAGGGCTACTTCCAGTGATGCCAGAGCCATTTTCTGTGCCAGTGTTGGCAGAGGGTCAGTTAAAGTGTGGGGTGGGCACCCATGCATGGAAGGTGTGGGTGGCAGGATCCAGAGCAGACCACGTGGGTACCATTGCCCAGACATCAGGTCAAAGGGTGGGAGGAAGGGACAAGGAGCCATGGATTCCAGCTGCAGGAAAGGAGGTTCCACCTGAACCTCAGGAAGAACTTCCTGACGGTCGGAGCTGTCCAGCAGTGGAATATGTGCCTCCATGGAGCAAGCCTGTTTTCTGCTGCTCCAGAGACCAGGACAAGGAGCAATGGATTCAAGCTGCAGGAAAGGAGATTCCACTTGAACCTCAGGAAGAACTTCCTGATGGTCAGGACTGTCTGGCAGTGGAATCTGCTGCCTCGGAGTGTAGTGGAGTCTCCTTCCTTGGAGGTTTTTGAGCAGAGGCTGGAGGGCCATCTGTCCAAGGGAGTGCATTGAGGGTGTTCCTGCATGGCAGGGGGTTGGACTGGATGGCCCCTGGGGTCTCTTCCAACTCTACATTTCTCTGATTCTATGATTCTATGGAGATAGTGAAATAATGAAAGATTTTCCATACCGTGGTTCATTAATCAGAATAGAGATTGCAGTTAAGAAATCGCAAGATTAGGACTGGGAAGGGCAGCTATAAAGGAACTAGACAAGGTCCTGATGTGTAGAGATGTATCCTTGGATGCTAAAGTTAGGATTGTCCAGGCCATCGTATTTCCAGTTTTTATGGATGGTTGGGAAAGTGAAGAAAGCTGATGGGAAGAAAATGTCTTCTTCTGAAATGTGGGGCTGGAGAGGAGTCCTACAGAAACCCTGGACGGCTAAAAGGACAAAGCAATGGGTCCGAGAGCAAATCAAACCTGAACTCTCCCTGGAAACCAAGATGGCTAAGCCGAGGCTGTTGCACTTTGGCCAGATCATGAGAAGACCGGACTCCCTGGAAAAGACAATAAGGCAGAAGGAAAAGAGGAAAACCCCATTACAGATGGAGAGACTCCGTCCAGGAAGCCACAGCTGCTGCCTTGAATTTGCAAGACCTGAGCAGGGAAGTTGATAAAAAAAGGTGACTTGGCGTTTTGTGTTGAAGTTGAAGTTGACTTGACAGCAACTAACGACAACAAAGGGGGAAGGCGATAGGAAGACTGCCGTAGAGACCTGGCATGGTATAGAGATTCGAACACTGGGCTGTAACTCTGGAGATCGGGGCCTGAATTCCTGCTTGAGGCCGAGAGAGTGTGACCTTGGGCAAGTCACACTCTCTCGGCCTCAGAGGAAGGCAAAGCCAAATCTCCTCCGAACAAATTCTGCCGGGAAAACCCTGCGATAGAGTTGTCACAAGTCAGAAGGGACTTGAGGGCACATAATGACACCATAGGAGTCTGGTGTCTAGATCGAGAGAGGTACTGGTACCCCTCTACTCTGCTTTGGTTAGACCCCATCTTGAATACTGTGTCCAGTTCTGGGCACCCCAATTCAAGAAGGACATGGTCAAGCTGAAGCAAGTCCAGAGGAGGGTGGCCAAAATGGTGAGGGGCTTGGAAGCCATGAAGCCCTAAGAGGATAGGCTTAGAGAGCTGGGTATGTTTAGTCTGCAGAAGAGAAGGTTAAGAGGGGACATGATAGCCATGTTTAAATATTGGAAGGGATGCCACGTAGAGGAGGGATAGGGCTTGTTTTCTGCTGCTCCAGAGACCAGGACAAGGAGCAATGGATTCAAGCTGCAAGAAAGGAGATTCCACCTGAACCTCAGGAAGAACTTCCTGACAGTCAGGGCTGTCCGGCAGTGGAATCTGCTGCCTCCATAGAGTGTAGTGGAGTCTCCTTCCTTGGAGGTTTTTAAGCAGAGGCTGGATGGCCATCTGTCGGGAGTGCTTTGAGGGTGTTCCTGCATGGCAGGGGGTTGGACTGGATGGCCTCTGGGGTCTCTTCCAACTCTACCTTTCTATGATTCTATGATTCTATGGCAAGAAAACTCCATCAAGGAAGAAGCCTTGGTTGCCCTGCATTTGCAAGACCTGAGCCGTTGATAAAGGAAGTGGCTCAGAGGTCTCTCATCCATGGGGTCGCCATGTTGGTACTTAACAACAAACGGGGGCTACGCTTTACCTGTGCTGAGGAGGGCGTGGACTCGATCACCTGTGGAGCCCCTTCCAACCCCCTGAGTCTATGATTCCACGATTTCAACCCTGGGCCACTGGCCAAGGGCTAGCATCTGCCAGTCAGAGTTTACAGTTCCATCTTAGGGGAGGGGGGAGAATAGTCTGATACATTGGACAGCTCCTCATGTCTCTTTCTTAAATCTACTCTTTAACAATGAGGACTAGGAACTTTGCTTTTAATGGAAGGAGCACAGCGCCTGAACCTTTGGCTTTGAATGCTTCAGATCCCGGGTTCGAATCTTTGGCATTTCCAGCCAGAAGGCAACAGAAGGCCAGCAAAGCATTTTCTTGGTCCCAAAGCCCATATTCTGCTCCTCAGCCACCCTGGGCAACCCCAGATGCACATGGGCCACCATCACCGTTGCTGGGTGAAGCAGGGATTCCTTTTTTCCCTCCTGAATCTCTAGAGCTTTGGAAAAGTTCCTTGTTTTGGGACAGGTAGAGAGCCAGCATGACCCAGGAGACCCAGCTTGGCCATGGAAACCCCCGGGTGACCCTGGGACAGATCACATACTCTCAGCCCCCACCCCCAAAACCATGATAGGAGCAAAAATGACTTGAAGGCATACAAATAATAAAATCATACAAATGTAGAGTTGGAAGAGACCCCAGAGGTCATCCAGTCCAACCCCCTGCCATGCAGGAACACCCTCAAAGCACTCCCTTGGACAGATGGCCGTCCAGCCTCTGCTTCGGCCCCTCCCGAAACTGCAAACCCCAGGATGTTGAAAGTGGCATCATCGCGCTATAAGAGTGTAGTGCGGAAAGGGCCTGGGTTGTCACTTGCAGTCTGCGAGGATCGCCGCGGTGCGCAGTCGCAGCCCTTTGTCGCTGCTTGATTTGCCCTGTGCGATCCTGGGATTTATAGTGCGGCCAAGGGCTCCGAATTCCCCCCCCGCCCCTCTCTCTGGGCTCCGACGCGAGGCTCCTCGGACACCGAATTCTAAGTACCGCCCCGCACTACACATCCCAGGAGGGAGTCAGGGCGACTCAAGAAGACTCAAAAAGCGACGCGGGCGCCCACCTCCCTCCACAAGCAGAAGGGCTTCTCCGGGGGTCGGTGGAGGCGGGCGAATCCGCTCCGGGTTTCAGTCCGAAGTGTGGAGGCGGGAACCTCAACTCACCCACCTGTCCGGGCCCGGGGGGCCGCCCCCGGGGCTGGCGCACTGCTCGGCGGCGCAGTAGGCGTGGAGGAGGCAGAGGAGGAGGCAGGCGAGGCTCAGCACCAGGCAGAGCGAGGCCAGCACGGCCGCCAGCGGCAGCAGGACCCGGCGCGCCCGCTCCGGCAGGGCCCCCGACCCGGCCCCGGCCCCGGCCCCGGCCCGGCCCCCGGCCTGGACCTGGAAGATGAGCGTGGCGGCCAGGACGGCCACCAGCCCGGCCACGGTGCCGAAGAGCGTCAGGGCGCCCAGCGCGCGCGGCCCGTACGCGGAGGCCATCGGGCGCGAGGCGGCTCGGCCCGAACGCCCGCCTCGGGCGCCGCGCGGAGAGGGAGGGAGGGAGGGAGGCGGGGGGAGGGGCCGGGGGGCGGGGAAACAGCCCCCCTCACGCGCCCAAGGGGGCCCCTCCGGCCCCGCCCGGTCGCCCTTCCCTTCCCCCCCCAGGCGCCGGGAGCCCGCTCTCGCCCGGCCCTTCCTGGGCTCCCCTCCCCTCCGCGCCGCTCTCCCGCTCCCTCCTCGTTGCTGCGCTCCCGACTGAGGGGAACCCTCTGGCCAGGCCGCCCCTCAGCGCTCTGGGGCTGAGAGGGTGTGAGGCGCCCCGAGGCTGAGAGGGTGTGAGGCGCTCTGAGGCTGAGAGGGTGTGACGGGCTTCGGCTGAGGCCCTTTGAGGGGGGATGCCCCGGGAGGGCGCTCTGAGGCTGCCAAGGTTCGCTCCGAGGCTGGGGAGAAGGGGGTTGACAACCCATTTTCCAAAGGGTGAGAGGGCGTGAGGCGCTCCGAGGCTGAGAGAGTGTGATGCGCTCCAAGGGTGAGAGGGTGTGAGGCGCTCTGAGGCTGAGAGGGTGTGACGGGCTTCGAGGCTGAGAGGATGCGAGGCGCTCTGAGGCTGAGAGGCGCTCCGAGGCTGAGAGAATGTGACACACTCCAAGGGTGAGAGGGCGTGAGGCGCTCCGAGGCTGAGAGAGTGTGATGCGCTCCAAGGGTGAGAGGGTGTGAGGCGCTCTGAGGCCTGAGAGGGGGGGGTTGACGGGGCCTCCGAGGCTGAGAGGAATGGGACGGAGGCGCTCTGAGGCCTGGTAGGGGGGGCGCTCCGAGGCTGAGAGAGAGGGGGTGACAACCCATTTTCCAAAGGGTGAGAGGGCGTGAGGCGCTCCGAGGCTGAGAGAGTGTGATGCGCTCCAAGGGTGAGAGGGTGTGAGGCACTCTGAGGCTGAGAGGGTGTGACGGGCTTCGAGGCTGAGGGGGTGTGAGGCGCTCTGAGGCTGAGAGGGTGTGAGGCGCCGAGAGGCTGAGAGGGTGTGACGTGCTTCGAGGCTGAGAGGATGCGAGGCGCTCCAAGGCTGAGAGGCGCTCCGAGGCTGAGAGAATGTGACACACTCCAAGGGTGAGAGGGCGTGAGGCGCTCCGAGGCTGAGAGAGTGTGATGCGCTCCGAGGCTAAGAGAGTGTGATGCGCTCCAAGGGTGAGAGGGTGTGAGGCATTCTGAGGCTGAGAGGATGTGAGGCGCTCTGTGAGGCACTCTGAGGCTGAGAGAGTGTGACGCACTCCAAGGGTGAGAGGGCGTGACGCGCCCCGAGGCTGAGAGGATGCGATGCGCTCCAAGGCTGAGAGGGTGGGTTTCCAGGAATGAGTGGGGACCCTGACCCACCTCTCCAGGGCCGCACCCCGGCGCCCCAACAGCCTCACCGTGCCAGCCCTCATAAGCAGTAGTTAATAATAATAATAATTAATAATTAATAATAATTTTTTCCTATCTAAACTTCTTTTTCTCCTTCTTTCTTAGCTGCCTGTCCTTATGGCTCCAGGGGGCGTCACAACAAATTAAACCCACTTAAAAGAACATATGAAACCAAGGAGCACGTGGAACTGGTACGTATTAAAGAGACTCAATACAAACTTTAAAATTCATATTTTTTTTTAATCCTCTGGATAGGCCTGTCAGGACAGACTGGTCCATAGCGCTGTTTTCACCTTGGACGGCCTCTCCGGCTGTTGCCTGGTCTGGAGAGTTGAGGGGGGCTCCTGAAGGACATCTAGTCCAACCTCCTGACAATGCAGGAAGCCCAGGTCAAAAAGGGCCAGGAGGTGACTTCCATCCAAAGGTGAGTCCACCCCCTCCTGTGGCAGCTATTCCCCCCCCCCAAACAGCTCTTTTAATTTCCCCCCCCCAAACAGCTCTTTTAATTTAATGTGGTTTGAAACCTTTGGAAGAAGCCCCCCCAGCACGTGTGACCACTGATTTTCCTCTGAGCTTCCTTTTGTGTATGTCCCCCCATCGGCTCTGTGCCATTGGCTGCATGGGCACGAGCATTCTGGGAACGGTAGTCCAAGAAAAGGAACTTGAAACTCTGTGCTGGTTTACTTGAGATATTTTTATGTTGTTGTGCCTTCAAGTTGTTTCGGACTTACGGCAATCCTAAGGCAAACCTATCATGGCGTTTTGGGAGGTTGAGAGCATGTGATCCACCTGAGGCCACCCAATGGTGCCGCTGATCAGGGAACGGAGTCTCCGACGTTCAGATCACTATATTCACAGTATGGTTCTCCTCGATACTGTATCTTCACAACAACGACCCTGTGAGGTAGATCAGGCTGAAAGAGCTCAATAAGTTTAAGGATACCCAGTGACTTTCATGGCTCAGTGGATGGATTGGATACTAGATCTCCCCAAGTCCTAGCCTAACACATTAACCACTGTGCCACACGACCATACTAGGTTTTCCTAGTATGTTTATGGTCTGGTGTGTTGTGAAGCTCCTTGGACCAGGACTGTGAGCTCCGTTCCTTTAATTCTGGTGTTCAAAGCAGGAATTCTGGCTTTAATAGGCGTCCTTTTGTAAGGATGAAAATAGGAATGTATGTTTAGAGATAGTTTAATATGTTAAGTAATAAGATTATATTTAGTAATTGCATTAGATTAAATTTAAGGAAAAATATAGAATTAAGAATGATATTATTATAATAATAATGAGTATAACAATATATATATATATATATATGTAGATATAGAATAAGCTGAATAAGTTTTTGACTGTAATTATATAAGAGAGAAATAATAATGTAAGTTTGTTTTTTGGTTGAAATTTTTTTGTTTACTATTAGCTGTATCACATGGCGTTTTATTTTTGTGTCAGTGTTCTTTTTTCTTTCCTGTATAATTAATAAAAAAATTAATAAAAAAGAAAAGAAAAGAAGAATGTATGAAAATAAATAAGCAGAGCCAATTGGGACAAAGACGGAAGTGGAGAAGAGGGGTTTGTTTTATGTATAATTTAAACTGCAATAACATTTTCTAAAAAAAAAAGAGAGAGAAATTGCTTATTTCCACTCCATACAAACATAATATCCATTTTACAGAAAGAAGAACAATTGCATTATTGATGCAGAAGAACAATTACATTATTTCTTCTTTGATTTCTTATACATTTATATCCTTACCCAATCCAATACTCCTTTCCATTCTTTCTCAAAGTTCTGGATAGATGTATTCCCCAAAGAAAATGCTAATTTTTCCATCTCTATCATATCCAGAACTTTTAACTTCCATACCAATATATTTCTTTTCTTTCCAGTGTTGCACATAGGTCAACCTTGCCGCAGTTATTAAATATAATAGTATCTGCTGATGACTTCTTATTTCCCTTTGTTTAGAGTCTACAGATCATTTCGGTGGCCCTCCTTTGGACATGTTCTAGCTCGTCCGTATCCTTCTTTTTTTCTTCTTCTTCAAACTAATACTTTATTAATCAAATATTATTACAGTGTTATTACAATATCACAAAAGAGAGAGAATCAACATAACAAAGGAAAAAAAGAAGAGGAAAAATAAAAAAAAACCATTAAACTAATACCCCAACTAAACCAACCACCATCACAAGATATGTAACTTATAACTTATAACTTATCTCGATCTTATATATATATATATAATACCTATATTATATATATATATATATATATATATATATATATATAATATATAGGTAATAATAACTTATAACTTATCTCGATCATATATATATATATATATATATATATAAAATACCTATATAATATAATACCTATATATATATATATAGGTATATCTCTCTCAATATATGTCTCAGTATAATTAGTATAACTTATCTCAACCAATATTAAACCCCTTTCCATTCCCTAAACCTAAATTTGGGTCACTATGGACCATTCATTTTCTACCTTACCCTTATCAATCTTTACATCTATTAATGCAGTCAACATATCCATTTGATACATCTCGTATAATTTCAATACCCATTGATCTAGAGATGGTATCTCTTCCCTCTTCCAATATTGAGCATAAACCAGTCTTGCAGCCGTCACCATATATAACAAGATTCTATTATGTTGTTTATGGTTATTTAACTCACCAACCACAAACATACTCAAAAGGTATAATTCTGGATTAAGCTTAAAATCTACCTGGAATAAGCTTATAATCACATGATGAATTTGATTCCAATATCCCTTTGCCCGTCTCACTCCCACCAAATATGATATAACGTTCCTAATTCCTAACGTATCCTTCTTAAGTTGGTGTCTTCCTTCTTGTGCGGGACTGGGTCGAAAACATGCCGTACGGGCAGCCTTCCAGTACAGTTTGGTTCTTTCCTGGCCGATTTCCCAAAAACTCTTCCATCTCAGCATGGGAAGCGGCCTTTCTGGTCCAGAGAAGGAGATGCCCATGTTGACTTTCGTGTGGGTGGCGCTGGCGCGGCTTCCTCTGCTGACGAAACAAGGCAAAATCAACGCCAAGATGGGCTAATTTTGAAATCCATTCTTGTTTCTGGCACGCTGTTCTGTCTGGGATGCCTTTTCCCATCCTGGGATTTTAAGATCCCACGTCCCCACTTCCGGGCTGCACGTTCCAGGCTGGACAATAGCTAAAAAGAGCACCTGAAACTCCCGGGTTGCCAGGTTTCAGGGCCAGGCTCTCAGTCTCCAGTTTTTGTGGGCCACGTCCAGGTGGGAGGCAAAAGGGCCCTGATTCTCCCTCGGATTGGTTCAGCAGGCCAATATTTATTTTTTATTTATTTATTTGTATCCCGCCTCTCCATATGGATCGAGGCGGAGAACAACTTACAAATAGCATGTATTTCGAAACATTTCTATACATGCCCCCAACAAGCTGGGTACTCATTTTACCGACCTGCGAAAGGATGGAAGGCTGAGTCAACCTTGGAGCCCTGCAGGATCGAACTCACAACCTTGTGGCTTGCAGTACTGGCATTTAACCACCTCGCCACCACAGCTCCTAACACGCCCTGTCACTATCTCTCAGCCGGATGGCACCATTTTATCGCAACCTTTGTGTGACGAGGCTAGAGTCTCCACTCAGAATCAAACACTTCATAGAATCATAGAATCATAGAAATGTAGAGTTGGAAGAGACCCCAGGGGCCATCCAGTCCAACCCGCTGCCATGCAGGAACACCCTCAAAGCATTCCCAACAGATGGCCATCCAACCTCTGCTTAAAAACCTCCAAGGAAGGAGACTCCACTACACTCCGAGGCAGCAGATTCCACAGCCGGACAGCCCTGACCGTCAGGAAGTTCTTCCTGAGGTTCAGTTGGAATCTCCTTTCCTGCAGCTTGAATCCATTGCTCCGTGTCCTAGTCTCTGGAGCAGCAGAAAACAAGCCTGCTCCATCTTCAACATGATATCTCTTCCAATATTTAAACAAGGCTATCATGTTACCTCTCAACCTTCTTGTCATCAAGCTAAACACCCCCAGCTTCCAAAGACATCCCTCATAGAGTCTCATGGCTTCTAGATTCTTGACTATTTTGGTCGTCTTCCTCTAGACACATTCTATATAA
This sequence comes from Ctenosaura bakeri, assembly GCA_948474755.1. Classification (NCBI taxonomy): domain Eukaryota; kingdom Metazoa; phylum Chordata; class Lepidosauria; order Squamata; family Iguanidae; genus Ctenosaura; species Ctenosaura bakeri. The sequence continues at coordinate 35,059 of CAOLHI010005380.1, forward strand.
GGCAACATTGCCAAAATGCTGGGTTTCATTCTGGAGGTGCCATATCTGTTGCCTAGCATTCCAAATAGCTAACCCCCAAAGTAACTTTGTCACGGGCAGATTCTTCAGATTTGCTGGGCTCCCCCCAGCGCAGGAGGAAAGGGCTGTGTGCAAATCCTAGCTCAGCAATGAGCGCACTAGCTTGCTACAACTTTCAAGCCTTCACTGATTTGTTGCTGCAACTTGCAACTTCTTGTCTGTGTCTTTAATTAGCTAGCATCTTCCTTCTCTCCCTGCTGTTGTGGTGCCAGGGCTTACCCTCCACTCTGCTTTGCATCCTCCCTTCATTTCACCTTGATCTGAGGACAAGCTCTTTAGCTAAAATTTCTGTCCTAATTTCCCACAGGTTAAAATATGTTGCCTTCTGTGTGTTTGGGCAGCAAACTGTGAGCAACTGTGGTTGGTACTTACTGCATAACACTTAATGACCCCTCTGGGCGTTATCCCTAAGTCTTGGGTTTTGGTGCTAGCTGAGGATGATAGCATCTGTAGTGCAACATATTTGAGGGGTGAGATGTGTGAGGTCAGGCAGAGCTGGTAAAATAAAATCTCATTTATGATGCGAGGCTCGTGCTGTCACCACAAGAGGGGGCACATCAAGCCACCTTTGAATTTTATAATTATAATTATAATAGTGAATAGTAGAGCAATAGTATGTGTGCGCGCGTGTGTGCATTGGACTATGACTCTGGAGAATAGGGTTTGAATCCCTACTCAGCCATGGAAACCCACTGGGTGACCTTGGGCAAGCCACACTCTCTCAGCCTCAGAGGAAGGGACAGGCAAAACCCCTCTGAACAAATCTGACCGAAAACCCGATAACAAGGTCACTGTAAGTCAGAAATGACAACAATGAATAATTTATCCTTCTCTCCTTATGGGTGCAGAGGGGGAACAACAACTAACAATTAACACATAATATTAGTTAAAGAGCATATAAACCCAATACTCATTAAAATCCAAAAATAAATACTTTAAAAATCGTAATTTAAAAATAATTAAGACTGACTAGAAAAGACAATAATTTTTGGGAAGATAGAAGGCACTAGGAAAAGAGGAAGACAGCATTACAGGAGGATAGACTCAATCAGGGAAGATTAGTCCCTGAATCTGCAAGACCGTAGCAAGGTGATTGAAGACAGGGTAGCTTGAGGTCTCTCCTCCACAGGTCACCATAGGTTGAAATTGACTTGATGGCAGCTAACAAAAAAAATTCCCTCCCTTGACTTGGAAAGTATGCTTTTATTAATGCAGGCTAAAATATTATTTGCCTTCTTTGCTGCAATATCACACTGCTGGCTCATGTCCATTCAGACCCAGGATCACCGTCAGCTGGGAAAAAGGTTGTTCTATTTGGTCAGTAATATGATTACAAATCAGAATCTATTTGTGCCAAATAAACTGGGTAGCAAGTTCTCTTTGGATTTCTTTTGTTCTGTGTCTTTTTTCCTGTGAGGAGTGGCAACGAAGAAGCATGCTGCCGATGCTTAGAGATACTCTCAGCCTTTACAACCATTGATGCTGGAAGTGAATGATTCTCCTGCAACATTTCCAGAAAGGGTGGGGATGTTCTAGCCAGAGTTCTTGCACTGAGCAGGAGGCTGGACTCCAAGGGGGGCCCTTCAGCTCCAGGATTCATTCTATGATCCTCTTGTGCAGGACTTCAGAGGGAAAGTTGGTCGCTCTGACTGGGGATGATGAGTCTGCAGTCCAACAGCGCTGGATGGTACCGGTCAGAAAAGGTATCTGTGATCTCAGATCTATAGAAAGAATCATAGAATTATAGAGCTGGAAGCGATCCCAAGGGGCATCCAGTCCATCCCCATTCTACCATACGGAAGGATGCAATCAAAGCACTCCTGACCTCTGTTTAAAAACCTCCAAAGAAGGAGACTCCGTCACACCCCACTGAGGCAGCGTCTGATTCCACTGTTGAACTGCTCTTGCTGCCAGGAAGTTCTTCCTAATGTTTAGGTGGAATCTCTTTTCTTGAAATTTCAAGCCATTGCTCCGTCTCCTAGTCTCTGGAGCAGCAAAAAACAGGCTTGCTCCGTCCTCTAATGACATCCCTTCAAGTATTTAAACATAGCTATCATGTCACCTCTTAACCTTCTATTCTCTATTCTAAACATACCCTGCTGCCTAAGCCGCTCCTCAAAGGGCTTCATGGTTTCCAGGCCTTGGACCATTTGGCTGCCCTCCTCTGGACACATTCTGACTTGTTAATATCTGTCCTGAACTCATTTTGCTTAATTCACTCTAAATCCAAACGCCGGTCTAAACTAACTGGCACTCCAACTAATCGGCTGGACTCTAGTCCAAACTTGGAAGGATCTATCCAAGGTGCTAAACCAATTTTTGGCACCAAAGCTCAGCCCTTTGGATGGCTGCTGTAAAGTTTGCACTGAAACCCAGAGTGGATTCACCAATTCCAACATAACAAGGGACTTGCCAGCCTCTGCTGCTTTCCCCGCTCCTCCCCACCTGAGAAAGAATATTAACCTGCCCCTGAGATTTTTCAGTTTGGCAACTTGTCCTCCAGAAGGAGAAAGAGACGTGTCTTCCCAGGGACGCTTTAGCTAAATCTTTTGGTGCATCAGAGGCTCTGGGGGTGACAGCATGCAATTAATCCGGGAGTGTTAATGAACTAATCCTAATGACTTAATTGCTAATCTTAATTGCTCCCACAGGCCCAGGGAGAGGTGTGGGTGTGGGGAAGGGTTCAGTTCAGATGCATTTTAATTTTTTCTTGGTGGAACATGATCCAAAAAAAACAGAGGTCCAGGTGTGCTTAGATCTGTTCTGGATGGTGTTTGATTCTCCTTCAGAGGCGAGTTCTGACCTTTGGAGATGCGCAGTCATGTTTTGGAAATAATAATAATACATTTTTATTTCTTATCCATCTCTCAGGGTACAACATAGGTTAAAATACAGTATGTAACTATATAAAACTGTTTAACATATAAATCTAGATTAAAACACGGCCATGAAAATATACCAATTTAAAATTCATGGTTTAAAATCAGCTAGGTTAGGCCTACTGTAAGAGGTAGATATTTAATGTTTTTTTTAAAATTCAGACCACAAGTTTAGCTGTCAAATCACAGTCTAAGGGCAGCCGAGGAGAAGGTCCTCTGGGTGACCGTTGCCAATCTAGGCCTGGCTGGTTTGAGTAAATGTCCCCCAGAGGATCTATGTATGGGACACCTTGTCCAGGGAAGAGGCTGTATGAGAGTGGAATAAACTCCCTCATAAGGCAGTGGATTTCTTTGGAGGGCTTTAAACAGAGTTTAGATACCTGTAGGTTCCTGCTGTGGCAGGAGGTTGGTCTAGATGGCATCCCAGAGACACAGGGATCGCTTCCAACTATTGTTCTATGACTAAGATTGGAATCTCCTTCTGACTTCTCAAATCATGGAATTATAGACTTGAAAGGAACCCTAAGGGGCAGCTAGTCTGACCCTGAGCTGCCCGTGAAGAAATCTGCCTTTCGTGCACCCCCTTCCAAACTCTGTTTGAATAAGGAGAGACCATCTGCCACCATCTGAAGGTGCCCATTCCATGGTAAAACAGCTCCTACTGTCAGGGAGATCTTCACAATGTTTAGCTGGAATCTCTTTCTTGTAAATTGAATCCATTGGTTTCTGGAGTAGCAGAAAGCACACTTGCTCCACCGGGGAGTGGCTCAGGGAACGGGGCAAAATTAGGGCATTCTGTCAAATTAGAATCATCATATAGCTGGAAGAGACCCCCCTCCCAAGAGCCATTGAGTCCAGTCCCATTCTGCTATTCTGCCACGCAGGAAGACCCCATGCTGGACCTAAGCCGTTTAGGGCTTTATAGGTCATAACCAGCACTTTGAATTGTGCCCGGAAACAAACAGGTAGTCTGTGGAGCTGTTTTCACAAGGGAGTTGTGTAACTGCCCCAGTCAGCATTCTAGCTGCTGTGTTTGGAACCCAGTGGAGTTTCTGAACAGCTTCCAAAGGCAGCCCCACGTAGAGCGCATTACAGTAGTCCAACTGAGATGCAGTTAAGGTGTGTGTCACTGAAGCCAGATCAAACATCTCAAGGAATAGGCACAGCTGGCACACAAGCTGGCAAACGCACTCCTGGCCACTGCTGAATCCTGGGCATCCAGGCTCAGAGTTGAATCCAAGACAACACCAAGTCTGCAAGCCTGACATTTCAGGAGGAGTGTAACCCCGTCCAGCGCGGGCAAAGTCCCTGTTCCCTGATCTGCCTTTCGACTGACCAGGAGCACCTCTATCTTGTCTGCATTAAGCTTCATAGGGAGGATGGAGCAAACTCGTTTTCTGCTGCTCCAGAAACCAGGACGCGGAGCAAGGGATGGAAACTTCAGGAAAGGCAGATCCACCTAAATATTAGGAAGAACTTCCTGACGATAAGAGCAGTTTTACAAGGGCGCTGCCACAGAGCATAGCAGAGTCTCCTTTGGAGGTTTTTAAACTGAGGCTGGATGGCTGTTTGTCATGGTGTTTTCCTGCATGTCAGAATGGGGTTGGACTGGAGGGCCTTTGAGGTCCCTTCCAAGTCTATGATTCTTCTTTTTCTCTTTCCAGCCCTTCTGGCCCTCTGCCGCCATCTCTCATCGTGTAACCGGAGGCCGGTGGTTGCATCAGCTCTCCTCTCCAGCCCTGGTATGTAAACACACACACACACAGAATGGGGTTGGACTGGAGGACCTTCGAGGTCCCTTCCAAGTCTGTGATTCTTCTTTTTCTCTTTCCAGCCCTTCTGGCTTTGTGCCGCCATCTCTCATCGTGTAACCGGAGGCCAGTGGTTGCATCAGCTCTCCTCTCCAGCCCTGGTATGTAAACACACACACACACACACACAACACACACAAATCTGTTCTCCAGGGAATCTGCCGGTTCTCCAAGGACAGCAGATTCAGAAGCCACACAGAACTCCATGCAAGAAAAAAGCCCCATCTTCTCTCTTGACAACATTGATGATGGCTGAATCAGTTCAATATTTGTCAAAGTCTGGGTCCCGCCAGACTAGAACCTCATAAGCCATTTAAGAATAAAATATTGATAATATTATAGTAAATGGATAGGAATAATCCAAGCAACAGCACTGACACGGCACGAGCAAGTAATTAGCAATCACCTCCTTTTTGTTTAAAAAAAAATTAGATATTTAATTTAAATGACCAAGGACGCAAAGAAAAAATGCATCACACCCAAACTGGGAAGAGGAACAAACCAGGAACGAGATTAGGTGTAGAAGGCAAAATATTTTTAATTTAATTTAATTTAATTTTTAATTTAATCTAATTTTTCTGTAAAACCCCACAATCTCAGGCCCTTCCTGCCCTACTCTGGCCATTTCCACACTGTCTTATTATCCCACTTTCAACCTCCTGTGGAATTCTGGGGTTTGCAGTTCACCGAGGCCCAAAAGCTCCCTGGCTCAGAATCATAGAAATGTAGAGTTGGAAGAGACCCCAGGGGCCATCCAGTCCAACCCCCTGCCTTGCAGGAACACCCTTTCCTCAAGGCCTTTCCTTAAACTGGAATAAAAGTGGAATGAGAGCAGTATGACCGTGTAGTGCGGAAGTGGGTCAAGCCCAGCGCTCCAACCACTAGGCCTCACCATCCCTGAGGGGTTTGCAAGAGAACCCAAATGTTGAAAAAACCGCTTGCTGTGGCGATGAAAAATACTTTTGTCCATTTGGCCCCTCCCGAAAGTGCCAACCCCAGCATTCCACAGCAGGTTGAAAGTGGAATCATCGCGCGATAACAGACTCGTGCGGAAACGGCCTTGGGTTTTGTTCCCTCAGGCAATCGAGAACAACCGTATGCAGACGAGCCGGCCGCGGCCTAACCAATCAGGAAGGAGCGGGGGCGTGGCTATGCAAAAGAGCGCCGCCGCCTTCGGGTCCTGGGCCGGCGCTCGAGTCTGGCGCGAGACGGCGCGGGGCGCGCGGCGGCTTTTGCAAAAAGCAGGTTTGGTATCGTTGCAACTCGTCCGATGCTCTTTGCAAGGAGCCGCCCCCACCGAGCAGCGGGAGTTGGGAAGAGCTTCTGTGGCTGAGGAGAAGAGCCGGCAGCTCCTGGGCAGAGAAGAGGGGAGAAGGCGAGCGAGCGGCAGCAGCAACGCACCTGAGGGCAGGTGTGCGTGCAGGTAAGAGCATGAAGGATTAAAGACCTGGGGGAGGGAGGAGTGGTAGAACATTTGTTCTTAGTTGCAAAAGCTAGGAAGAAAAGAAGGCACGTTGGACCTCGGGGCAAACCTTCCATGCTACATTTTATTTAAAAAATCTTAAGCTGCTCGGTGGGGGTGAGAAATGCACTCTGTCCATGCTCAGAGGTATCCATCTCTTGTCCGGAAGACTCCCAATAGAAAGAATGCGGGGTCCTGGAAAACTGACATGGTAAGACGTTGCAGTCTCAGTTTGTGTCTGGGTTATAGAAGGCCAGGCTCTTTGATGACATGACGCTGCAACTCATCAGCTTAATAAATAATAATATAACACCATGGCTTATGAAGTGTCTGGCAACTTGCTAGGTGCCATTTTTTGATCGTTTAATGGCTTTTAAACTTTTGTATGGTGTAAATTTTAAAGCTATGCTAGTTGGGTGTAAGCTGCTTTGCGCAGAACTGGGGAAAGAAAGGGGAGATATAAATACACACTGTTCTTTTTTTGGATTTCCCCTCATGGAAATCGATAATCTTATTTTGGATTCCATCCCCCTCCTTGGACAAATTTGGCTATTTTTCTTTTTACAGACCAAGTTTCACCTCCCTTAGACCCACCAAAAGACCACAGAAGTTTGTAGATTTTCCAGATAAATTTTGTCAGAAGTGACGTAGGTGGCGTCTACATTGCCCAGTTATAGCAGTTTGATTCCACTTTAACTCCACGGTTCCCCTATAAAAACTACTGGGATTTCTGGTCTGTTGAGGAACTTAGAATTCTTTAGGACACTCCCACAAATTTCGTTTACGAGATCCGTCAGAGATCTCGTAAAATAACAAATCCTAGGATTCCTTAGAATGAAGCTGGGACGTTTAAAGTGGTATGAAACTGATATAATTGTGTAGTGTAGATGCATCCAGAGACTGTGAGCTGGGCATTGGGACTCACAGAAATCCTAGCAGGGGGAACAGGGGAAAATAAGTCAGACTTTGACCAAAAATCTCAATGTGACCAAAAAAAGTGACAATTTGGTTCCTGCTTCTGGCTGAAGTAGCGGATGAAAACAGACTTTCTGGTGAGGCCGGGCTGCAATTTGAGAAACTTGGATGTCCTTTCTGAGCTTGGGGGGAAAAAAATAACCTTTTTGGACTACACTGTACAGTTTCCCCAACCATAGTCCTGCCGAGAGAGAGATTTTGGGACCTCTAATACAAGAAAGTAACTTTCCGAAGCTCCGAATTGGTCTTGAAGCCAAGCTCCTCTCTTGGTTGCATATTTGATGGTGCTGTCCTACCTGCCAATGTCGTTGCGTGTACAAAAGCAGGATAATACATGTTTTAATCCTTTATAGTGCAATCGTGGTTATCTTTACTCTGAAATTCTCCAGAATTTTGTTGCATAGAGAGGTTGGTGTGTATGTATTTCCCGCCGTTGTCCATACAAAACATACAGTCGAACAAATGTGCTATTCACAGCATGGCCTGTCATGGACTAAGAGCCCTTCACCAGCCATATGTTTTTTCCCCCTTATTTTTTAAAATTTTTAATTGAGAATAAAACTTTACAAATGTGTTACATACAGTAATTACAACAACAAAAATTAAAACAACAGAAGAGAAGAGATCTGTCTAGTTATCTATCTATTGGTACGTACAGAGCCCTATAAAATTAACTTCTTCTTTTTCAAGTAATCAGATCCACACACAATAATAATAATAATAGTTAATAAAATTTATTTCTATCCCACCTCTCCCCATGGATCGAGGCGGAGAACAATGATAATACATTAATTATATTTAAAAACATTAAAAAACATACCCAATCCTCCCCACCTGCCAAATAGCCTAAGTCATAACCCAAATCAATCAATCTTTAATATAGGAGCTTTCCCCCATTTCTCCCCTAAATAAACAATTAACTCTTTCCATTGATTTGTAAAAAATTTTTTCCCTTTAAGAACATAGTTAGCTTATCCATTTCCATAACATCATATAACTCCATTATCCATTCACCTATTTCAGGGGTCTCTTCTTTTTTTCCAGTTTTTAGCATATAGAATTCTTGCTTTGGTAATCATATATAAGAAAATTTTGTTCTTTTGCTTCCCAACGCATTCTTTTATTACACTAACCGTATTAACCAGGTGAAATTCTAGTTTCATTGGGAAATTCTTTTTTATTATCTTAATGATTTCAGGATGGATATTTTTCCAAATATTTGGGCCTTTTTACAAAGCCACTAACAGAGGTAAAAAGATCCTTTTTCTGTTTTACAGATTTTGAGGGGGGACCTTGGTCAAGTGGACAAAACCCCATACACCGGCCAAATGGGGTTTTGTCCACTTGACCAAACCAAAAAAAAACTTGAAATGTAATAAAGGTGCTAATTCTTAAGGTGCCACAGAACTTTTCCCCTTGTTTTTGCAGAAACAGACTCAGTATCACTTTTTGTTGTTTTATTAAAATTCTGTTGCTGTTTTTTAACTTCCTCTCCCCGTGGATTGAGGTGGCGAACAACAAATTAAACACAAAATACAGTTAAAAGCACATATAAAATGGTTAGAAGATAAAAAGACGGGGTCTTTTTTCCATATGTGGTAGCCATGCAAGATAGCAAAAAAAATTTGGAAGGGGGGTACATGACGAAATCCAAAGAATTTGTAAGCTGGATTTTGAAATGAAACCGGAGCTTTATTTGCTAAATATGCTAGGGCAACAAAGGGAAATGAGAAGTCATCAGAAGATATTATTATATTTAATAACTGCAGCGAGAGTTGACCTATGCGCAACACTGGAAAGAAAAGAAACATATTGGTATAGAAGAATGGAAGCTAAAAGTCCTGGATGTGATAGAGATGGAAAAATTAGCATTTTCTTTGGAGAATAAATCTATCCAGAACTTTGAGAAAGAATGGAAAAGAGTATTGAATTGGGTAAGGATATAAATGTATAAGAAATCAAAGAAGAAACAATGTAATTATTCTTCTCCCTGTAAGATGGAAATTATGTTTGTAATGGGATGGAAATAAGCAGTTTCGACTGGAAGATTTAAGCATGGAAGTGTGTGTGGCGAGTTATTTTCGAGACAAACTTTCAACAAAAATGATAAAAAAAAATGGTTAGAAGGGCATATACAACTGATACGTCTGAAAAATACTCAATACAGATTTTAAAATCCATAAGTTAAGAATGAGTTGGATAGGCCTGCCAGAAAAGCCTGGTCTTTAGTGCTGTTTTGAGCTCAGAAATATATCCAGCTGTTGAAGATTTTCTAGTGGGTCGTTCCATAGTCTGGGGGCAGCTGAAGACAGCATCCTCTTACCAATAAATATTATTTATACTAATATGAATAAATAATAGTTTGAGTGATATCCAGTTGAACCTGGAACCGCAGGTTCACTTGCAAGCAGGTTTCTTTGGCTGATCTTGAGGGGTGGGGAAGGAAGGAGCGGGTCTAATTTAATTATCAAATAATAGTGGACATTGTTAAAAAACCCTGTGTTGTTGAGACCTAAGTCAGTGCATCATAATTGTGCTCCTCGGGTACAGTTGTTTCTTTGGAAACTCTCTACAGACCGGTAGCCAGCGGCTCAGGGACCCAGCTCTTGTCCGCGGGCCTCCGCTTACTGTCCAGGTAGCCCCTGGACTACAAGGTCTTCAAGGACTTCCAAAACTGACTGGCAGGGGTTGTCTTGGGGATGACCGTGGTCATTCCTACATTTATCAGAATTACTGTTTGCTGTACAGAGCTGTAATAAGGGGTTGGAACTCTCCCTGCCAGTCAGTTTTGGAAGTCCTTGAAGATTTGGGGTCTGTGAGAAGGGGAGATTGTCTACCCCTGGTTCTTCTTTTGTGTGCTGGATCCATCTCTGTACCCATTAAATAGATAGAATCTTAGAGCTTAAAAGGATTGCAATAATACATCCTGGGCTTTAACTTACCTAGCTTCTAGTTAATGTTGAAGTTTAGATTCTGTGTTACAACTGCAGTGTGAAGTGTCTAAATCAAGCATCAGGATTTTAGATGGAAATTTGGAAGGGAAACAGGGGTGTAATTTAAATTTGCAAGCCTCTCACTCCGAAAAATGAATAGCAGAGCATCCTTCTGACCCCTATCCTTCTGGGCTCAGCAAAGATTTTGGACCTAGCATTCCAGGCATTTGGGTGCCAGAGATCTGAATGGTGGTTCCAGAGTGGGGTGGGCAACTGTGGTGGGTTCAGGATCCTTTTATTTTTATTTTTTGCCCCAGAACCCTCCGGGAGATGGCAGAGGGTGCTGAAAACCCCCAACGCTCCTAGGGCCTGGAATTTGTTTCTGATTTTGAAAAAGATTTGCAGTGGATGAACATCAAGTTTATTTAGAATTTGGTTGTTGATCATGGAGGCTTCCTGCAGTGGTACATGCCCCTACCCCTTTTGCCAGCCTCCAGGGGCTTTGAAAGGGCAAGGGCCACGAAAAACTCCCAGCCCCTTGGGGTACGTTTTGCTCCCCTCTACTCCAGAGCAAAGTGATTCATGTCTGGGTTGCAAAAAACCCAGAGTTCTTGTAGAGCTGAGTTTTTTAGGTATGCAATCCTAGATCAGAGATGTTCCTGGGAATGGGATATTCAGGGATTAGGACAAACTGATTGGTTCCAGAGGTGAGGGAGATTCTGCTAATAAGATATTTGTTGCAATAGTGTGTTTTGGGAGATTCCAACTCCCAGGGGCCAAGCTGGGAGTTGTAGTACCATACCTTCCAGCTGTCCAAATTTGGCAGGAACATTCCCTGTTCCTGCTCTGTTGTCCCACTGTTTCTGTGGCTTTTATGACGTCCCGGCATTATAAAATGCTTTTGCCTGAGCCTCCTGGGAACAACAGGACTCTGGGCTTTCCTTTCCCCTCCGTTGTGTTAACCGAATGCAAGCAACCTTTGCATTTTGTAGCAATTGCAGGAAGCTGAGGACAAAGAGGGAAGTGGGTGGTGGAGGAGAGAGAAACTGGGGCGTTTTAAAAGCGGCTGAAAGGTGGCGTGGCAAAGTATGGAGACCGCTTTATGGGAGATCACTTCTCAAGTTCCTGGTCCTCGTGGTTAAACTTGAAAAGTCTGTGTGCAGATGTCCAGCACTTTTGAGGTGGGGGGGATAAGTTCTCCCTGTGGCCACATATTTGGGGAAATGCTCGGTGTATCTCCTGCGCCTTCCAACAACCTGCAGACAAAAAAGTTAAGTCTGCATGGAGAGGGAATGAGAGCCGGCGTGGCATGCCAGTTTGAACATTGGAGACCGGGGTTAAATTCTTGGCTTGGCCATGGAAACCCCATGGGTGACTTTGGGCACGTCACCCACTCTCGGAAAACTCTGTGGTAGGTTCACCTTAACCTACTGAGTCGCCGTAAGATTGGAAGGCGCGCAGCAACAAGAACAGACAGGGAGAGAGGAGGAAGTGAAGAAGAACTAAATGCACCTTGCATCAGACCACGGATTTTGACTTTTCCTGAGGTCAAATGTTGGTTCTTCACTCCTCCTTGTGATGTTTGGGCCAATTTACAAAATGTAAAAATAACTTTAAAAAAAGAGTAAAGCAGGAACAGCAAGGGATTAAACAGTAAAAGCAGGGAGTTGGCTTCTATGAGTGTCTCCAGATCTGTCCCCCTGCCTCGCCGTGCAAATTCAGTTAAGATTTCATAAAAGCTGTTGTTGCAACAAGGAATTCATCCCAGTGTGTGTTGTTAATATACAACTTCTTCGAAGGCTGTTCTTTAAGAAATGTACTTCCCAGGAAACAACAGCAACTGATAGCTTCCATACCTGTGCGGGGGAACAAATCTGCTCTGATTTTTAGTCTGAACTTCAGAGATACTATCTAAGGTGCTCCAAGGGTGATGAACCTGTTTGGGGATCCCTGATTGGAAACCACCCACCTCTGCTGCCGAGGGGGTCTTTGAGGGAATTTGTGTGCTCCTCAACCTGCACCCCTGTGTGTATAGGCTGTGAACCTGGTTTTTGTGTTTGTGTGTGTCATTGCGTCTTGTCCTGGGAAGGGGGCTTACTGCCCAAAATTAAATTGTATTCTGTATTCCCCACGGGTAGGGAGGTGTGCAGGGAGTGCTTGACAGGAATTTAAAATGTGGGTTTATCCTCCGCAGATGGGCAGACGTTGAAACATTTGCTGACCTTTGGGCTGGTTCAGACTGACCCACACCCGCTGACCGATTGGGCTCAAACAGGGCCAGGTGGCCAGCTGTAACCATGGAGCAGTTTGGCCATGTTGACAGGGATAATCCAGATTGTAGTCCAGAGCCATAACTTTTTTGAGAAAGCACATGAACGGAGTCTGTTTCGCCATCATGGCTGGTTTCTCTCTGTAGTCAGCCATGTTGGTGACGAACTGGGGAGAGCTGTATCCCTTGAATTTGGCCAGTGTAGATAGGAGACAATGGGGGAGGGATTGGCCCAAAGTCCCTAGGATGCACATGTCCAGTTCTTAATATTGTTATGTGAAAGAGGTCTAGGAGTCTTAGTGAACCACAAATGGAACATGAGTCAGCAGTGTGATGCGGCAGCTAAAAAGCCAATGTGATTCTGGGCTGCATCAACAGGAATATAGTGTCTAGATCCAGGGAGGTAATGGTACCACTCTATTCTGCTTTGGTTAGACCTCATCTGGAAACCTGTGTCCAGTTCTGGGCACCTCATTTCAAGAAGGATATGGACAAGCTGGAGCATGTCCGAAGGAGGGGGCCAAAATGCTGAAGGGTCTGGAAGCCATGAAGCCCCATGAGGAGTGGTTTAGGGAGCTGGGGATAGCTGCGTTTAAATATTTGATGGGATGGCATGTCAAGGAGGGAGCAGGCTTTTTTTCTGCTGCTCTAGAAACTAGGACATGGTGCAATGGATTCAAGCTGCAGGAAAGGAGATTCCAGCTGAACCTCAGGAAGAACTTCCTGACGGTCGGAGCTGTCCAGCAGTTGAAGATGCTGCCTCCATGGAGTGTGATGGAGTCTCCTGGTTCTTTGGGGTTTTTTAAGCAGAGTCTGGATGGCCATCTATCAAATGGAGTGCTTTGAGGTGGGTTCCTGCATGGCTGAAGGGGGGTTGTATTGGATGCCCCGGGGGTCTCTCCTAACTCTGTGATTGTAAGATTATGTGGCATTAAACAGCAAATCAATACAGTGGCCCCTTCACTTCAGACGTGTTTGGGTGTGGGACCCTCGTGAAAGTGCTTGCACCTTGAGAATAATCGAGTTCATTAAGGTCAAACCTGCAAATGTGGAGGGAGGACGGTACCTGGCAAATAACAAAGCTTTGCATTGCATGGCAAACCGCTTGGCATTATGTGTCATCATACCACAAGTCTCTGCATTGTATTAGAATGTCATCGGGGTGCGTGGCAGGGGAAGCAAAGCTTTAAGGACCCATTAAACTATCATAATATTGAAACCAGTTAAAAACACAAACCGTTAGACAACAGCAGGAGCAACAAATAGAAGTCAAGCATATTTATACAAGGTTTTTTTTTTCTTCTTTTAAGAAAACCCACTTAAGGTCAACACCTAATGCAAAATAGGGTTGGACTGCAGCTCCCAGCAGCCCTCATCATGGTCCGGAGCTGGTGCAAGTTCCAGTTCACAGCACCTGGAGGACCCCCTCTACTCCAACCACTGTACCACACTGTCTGTCTACAGCATTTCGTGTGGGATAAGTGGCTTGATAAGAATTGGGATTTTTCTGTGGATCCGTACCCCAAAGCCACAACAAGCTCGGGGGGGGAGGAGAAAATAAGAGGGGGGAAATACCTCAGGGAACTTCTGCTGCAAAAGTTTGAGGGGGAGCCAGGAAGAGAGGAAATTGCATCCTCTTTCTTTTCCCCAAATCTTTCCATCGGCTCAAGCCTTTCCCTTGAGGAGGTGGGTTCCGTCTCTAAGCCCGTATTTTCTTTCCTGAATCTAATCCCTCCTTGGTTTAGACAGAAGCAGAGAGAGAGAGAGAAAATTCCAGAGGATTTGCAGGCGGCTTTTAATGACAATCGGTGTGACTTAGCGTAGGATTTTTGGGTCTCTTCTGCAGAGGTTTTGTTAAGAGAGAAGAGTCAGATTGGTAGGCCTAAGTGCGGCATTCTGGCATTGAAGATTTCTCCTTGTCTTCCTCGATGAATCATAGAGCTGGGAGCCCCCTTTCCACCCCCTGGCATGGAGTCCAACCTCCACGCGGTGCAAGCTTTCCAGCCAGAGCAGATGGCCATCTAGCTTCTTTTGGAAGATGTCCGGAGATGGAGACCCCATCACCTCTCCAGGTCCTCGGCTCCACTGCCCAGCCTCTCTTATACCCGCAAGAAGCTTCTCCTCACGTCCAGCTGAAAACCACCACCCCGTAACTTACAACTATTAGACCTCGTCCTCGCTTCTGGGGCAGCAAGGAACAGACCTGCCCCCTCCTCTCTGGGGCAGCCTGGGAGATGGTTGAAGAGGGCCATCATGTCTCTTGTCCGTCTTCTCTTCTCCAAGGTGAACGGGCCCAGCTACCCCAACCTTTCCTTGTAGGTTGTATTCTCCACGTTTTAAAAACATCCTTGTTGCCCCTCTTGGAGCCTGCTCCAACTTCTCTCCATCCTTCTTAAAACGCGGTTCCTAGAACTGAAGGCAGGACTCCAGATGAGGCCTGGCCAGCACGGAATATGGTGGAACTAGGACTTTCCTTGACTCGGAAACTGCGTCTCTGTCTACTAATGCAGGCTAAAATAGGATTTGCCCTCTTTGCTGCAGCTTCACACTGCTGGGTCAGGCTCAACTGATGAACAGTAATAATCCCAAGGCCCTTTTTGCAAAAACTGCTGCTAAGCCAAGCTAAGCCTCTCCCACCCCGTAGCGTAAGTTTAGTATTTTGTGAGCTAGGCAGAGAGAAAGCAAGTACGTGTGACCGGCTCAAAGCCACCCAGCAGCCTTCGTGGCCAAGCGAAGATTTGCTATCTGGTCTCCCCCAGGTTGAGAGCCTGACCCTCTTAAGCCACGAGTGGGGAACCTCTAGTCCTCCAGATGTTGGACTACAACTTCCATCCACCACAGCCTGGTTGTTGTGTGCCTTCAAATTGTTTCTGACTTATGGTGACCCTAAGGCGATCCTATCTTGGTTTTTTGGGGGGCTGAGATTGTGTGATGTGACCAAGGTCAGCAGGAAATCGAACCCTAGTCTGGAGGGTTGTATTAAACCAGTGTACCACATCAATACTTCATAAAATGAGAATTCCAGAACTGACCACAGGACTCTAGATAAATTTACCATAACTCGACACTTTCTTCATACTCAGAGTGGGAAGAAAATACAGTTTAAAAATACAAATTCAGGGGGAAATGAAACTGACAAGTTTTCCCCTCCTCACCTCTCTATTCTTACTAATTCATTACATTTTGGTGTTTGGGGTGGATGGGGTTTTGTGTTTTTTTTTTCAGTCCTGTTTTAGGGCTTGGTACGTGATCCACCAACCTCTACTTCACAACAGCCCTTTCAGGTTGTTCACGCTGAGAGATGGGGCCGAGTCCGAGTGTTTCCAGCATGCCTTGTGGCTCAGAAGCCCATCTGAGACTCAGGCTGTTTCTGCACTAGACTGTTGTAGTGGTTTTATTCCACTTTCAACGTCCTATGGAATCCTGGGTCCTCCGAGCCTTCCAGATCACACAAGGAGCATCCTCAAAGGCCCCTCCCTAAACTGCAAACCCCAGCATTCCGTGGGATGTTGAAAGTGGAATAATAACACTATAACAGTCTAGTGCGGAAATGGCCTCCGTTTCCCTGTGAAATCCAACATATGAAATGGCTTTTGTGTGTGGTGGTGTTGCAAAAGTTTGAACTCAACTCCAACTTACAGAAAATGTCTCTTCTGGCTTTCTTGGCAAGTTAGAGGGAGTTTGGCTTTGCCTTCCTCTGAGACTGAGAGAGTGTGACTTACCCAAGGTTCTTGTGGCTGAGCAGGGATTTGAACTTGGGTCTCCCAGAGTCCTACCCCGATGCTGAAACCACTACAGTGCATGGCCTCCTCTATGTAGATCTGTGAAGGCCGGAAGAAATGATTAGCCACCTTGGTGTTGCTAACGGCTGTGAAGCCAATTTCAGTTTTTGGCAAACCCTCTCCCGGCCTTCACAGAACTACTTAGAGGAGGCCATGCGCTGTAGTGGTTTCAGCATCGGGCTAGGACTCTGCGAGCCCCGGGTTCAAATCCCTGCTCAGCCATAAGATGCAAGATGCGACAGCCCTGCTCCACTCTTGCTTGCTAAATGTCCTTGCTGAGCACAAGGAAGGAAGGAAGGACGGGGTTTTCCCTCCTCTCTGGAAGTCCCGCTCAGATTCTTTCCTGGAAATAAAGGAGGGCACACAAGATATTTGTTCCTCCGCCTACAACATGCTTATTTGCTTGCGTGCAACTCTTGGTCTCCACTGCCGATCAGGCAATTGTTTTCTGCACATGGTTGTTGTTGCGTGCCTTCAAGTCTTTTCCGAATTATGGCAGCCTTAAGCGACCCCGGGGGTTTTCTGGGGCTGAGAGTGTGTGATGTGCCCAAGATCACCAAGTGGGTTTATAAGTCTAGAAATTTTGGTCAATAGATTGACCTCAAAACCTGGGCTGACTTATCCACGGGTCCATGTAGGTGTCGTATCCTAACTCTTATCCAAAAAAAGGAAACATCCCCTTCTCTGAATAGAGTACAACCTCTAACCCTAATTCCTTGAACTCAGAGCAATCTATACATCGCGCAATGTACAAAAAGAGGGATCATGGGTTATAGACAGAGAAAGAGAAATCACACAAGCCGTAAAAACAGAATGAAAGGCCAAGCTGGTAGACAGAATTGTCACTTGTCCAGGTCACACTCTCTCAGCCTCAGAGGAAGGCAAACTCCCCCTGAACAAATCTTGCCAAGGAAAAAACCCCAGACAGGGTTGCCACAAGTTGGAAATGACTTGAAGGCCCACGGCAGCAACAACATGAAACATTCCTTCAGTCTCCAAATTTGTAGCGCTGCAGAAACGTAGAATTTGAGCATTTGGAAGCACAATCTCGAGGCCTCCAAAGGAAAGGGAAAAAGGCAAAGGGACCGATGGGAGGACGAGCCAGCAAGCAAGAGACATCTTTTTATTTTTTAATTTTTTGTTCACTTTCTCTCTACAGTGCTAGAAATTTGGGAACTGAAGGAAAATTTCACAGGGAGGGCAAAATTCTTGTTTGAATCCTTACTTGAATGGTGCTGGAGCATGTCCAGAGAAGTGCAGTCAAAATGATCGAAGGTCTGGAAACTATGAAGCCCTCCGAGGAACATCTTAGGGAGCTGAGTATGTTTAGCCTGCAGAAGCGAAGGTTAAGAGGTGACCAGATGGCCATGTTTAAATATTTGAAGGGAGGTCATGGGGGATGGTGCAAGCCTGTTTTCTGCTGCTCTGGAGACTAGGACACGGAGCAGTGGCTTCAAACTTCAGGAAAAGAGATTTCACTTCAGCATTAGGAGGAACTTTTTAATCATAAGAGCAGTTTGACAGTGGAATATGCTGCTGCCTGGGAATGTGGTGGAGTCTCCTTCTTTGGAGGTTTTTAAAGAGAGGCTGGATGGCCGTCCGTCAAAGGGAGGGCTTTGATGAGGCAGAAGGGGATTGGACTGGGTGGCCCTTGGGGATCCTTCCAGCTCTATGGTTCTATGAATGCTCCTCTCTACAGAACCCCTTTATGTCCCCCTCTCTCACGGTTGGTCAGCATTTCATGACCCTATTAGGACTCTGTGTGTGTAAGTGCAAGATTTTTTTATTTTTTTTTTGTACTTCTGCAAACCAGCAGATACGCTTTTGGGTTTGGATCATGGCATTTTGATCTTATTAGAATAGTTGTATCTTCCAAACAAAATTAAAAATCTAATAAGTTTAATACTTTTTAGTACAAGAAAGACAGGAAAGTAAAAACACAAAGAAAGGGGGAAAACTTCGTTATTCATAGGTTTCTATAAAAGCTGACCAAACGTCCAAGGAAACATCCATTTGTAGATTTCATCTTTGTAAAATATTTTTATCTCATCCTAAAGGAACTATCACAGGGCAGTGGTTTGAGCATTGGACAAGGATTCTGGCACACCAGGATTTGAATTACCACACAGGCATGGAAACCCCTGGGTGGCCTTGGGCAGGTCACATCCTCTCAGCCTCAGAGGAAGGCAATGGCAAACCTCCGCAGAATAAATCTTGCCAAGAAAAGCCAAGGAGAGGGTCATCATACTGGAGCTAGTGTGGTGTACAGGTTGGAGTGTTGAACACCTGGCTTCAAATTTCTGTTCAGCCCTGAAAACCCACTGTGAGAGCTTGGGGGTAAGTCATACTCTCTCAGCCTCAGAGGAAGGCAAGGGCAAACCTCATTTAGATAAACCGTCTTTTTAAAACCAGCATGGTGCTGTAGTTCAGATGTTAGACTCTGGGAGAGCTGGGTTTGAATTCCCACTCAGTTTTGGAAACCCGCTGGGTGACCATGGACAGGTCACACTCTCTCAGCCTGAGAGAAAGGCGAGCGCAACCCCCCTCTGTTCAAGTGGCAGGTGGGGTTAAAAGCAAACAGGGTGGGCCACCAAATGCCATATTTTTGCTTAAAGCTCCTATTTGCAGTCATTAAGCCTCAGGAGGGAGGTACTTCAAAGTTACGGAATTAGAAAGAAACCTGTGGAAAAATGGTGGGATTCCACCCCAGGTATTCTGGAAAAGTGACCGTGGTCTTCTGGCCAGGCAGTTTGACCCAGATTTGGTTCTCCATTCGTGTTTTAATAAATTATTGTTGCTTTTGTGTGTCTCTTGTGTGTGGTTTAAATGCTGGGGAGACACTCTGAAGGTAGGGTATAAGCAGTCTAAAGAAAATCTTTTTGGATCATAATGAAGGTCTCCCAGGCTATGGCAGAAACTGCCACCCTCCAGTGGTTTAGTCTGTCCCCAGCATCTGGTGGAGTAAGATAGGCCTCCTCTGAGCATGGAGGTTCCACTTGGTCTTCATGAAAAATCTAGATTTCCCCCCCTCCCTCTGTTCTATCTACAAGTCTGGGTGGAATTTTTCCTGTCTCACTAAAACCACCCCCCTTGCTTTACAGAGAAGTCGTCTGTGACCGGAACCAGCAAATGGGGAACTGCAACACCCCCCAAAATAAACTGCGACTTTCGCTCTTTGTCAGGCCAGAAATAAGCCCGATTCAGTGTGGTAATGTGCCATTTGTGTGTATACTGCAAAATTAGATGAGTGTATATATAGAAATAGGGTAGAACCTCCACCAAAAATTATTGTGAATTTATATTATTGAGTCTGCAAAAATGTATGAATTAATCCTAGTAGAGTATCTCCGACTAAGTTTAAAGTTGGGTTATACAAATATATCCCAACACATTTTGCAATAATAAGAGCACTATAGCAGTGTAGTACAGAAGTGGTCTTTGCGAATTTCACAACGGTCTTATTCCAGAGATCTGAAATGTCCCAGCTTGGTGCTCATGGCATAGTTGAGATCTTCCTCATTTCTTCTGCACTTACTAAATTAATTCATCGCTTTATTTTAGCCTCATGGTAATGACCCTATTCAGAATTTGGAAGATTTCAAATTGCGAGCGTTGTTCTCCGCAGCAGCAAATCAGCAAAGAATCAGGCAATGATTTGCCTTAAAAAAAAAACCCAAAGGGTATATAAATTAGCACCAAATTTTGTCTGCATTCTTTTTACAAGTATAGTTGCAGATTTAGAAACACAGGCTATAATTTTACTGTAAGTAAGGTCTGTCTCACCAGAGTGGGAAAGACTGTGATTGGCTGCCAAAGGCAGTGCAGCAAATTTTGGCTGGAATTCCATTGTGTATTTATGCTGGTTTATAGTCGATTGTGCAAGAGCTGGTGTGGTGTAATGATTTCAGCAATGGACGATGACCTGGAGACCAGGGATGGATTCCTCGCTCAGCCACGGAAACCCACTGGCTGACCTGGGCACCTCACACACTCTCAGCCCTAGAAAACCCCACGATGGGATTGCCATAACCCTGGCAGAAGGGTGGTATCTAAAATACATCTGCGCAAGTGTGTTAAGCCCACTTGTGAAAGCTTGTAAGAAATATTTCCTGAAGGGGTTCTCAAAATAAGAGTTCTCAAAATTAGGTGGAACAGTGGAGCGATGCTTTATGGCCATGGCGAACAGATATGGGCAAGTGGGTCTTCTCATGTGGGCAGGATGGTGAATAAGTTGGCCAAATCTTTTCTCCTTGATATGCAGAGTCCATATGAAGCTCTCTATTTCTTCCCCCCAACATGTCATGGGTTCACCATTCCCCACATAGAGTGTCCTTCGGTGGCTACAAAGGCTGGGGGAACCTCTGTACTCGATCTGGCTTGACTTTTGTTTTGCTCCTTCCTTCTCCTCCTCCACCTCCCTTCTTTCCTTCACACCCTGCAGGAGAAGACGAGAGAATAGGGCAGAGCATTTTGCATTTTGGTTCCGTCTTCCTTTACTTTGTACGCGAATGGCCCCTGGTCTCAGCATTAATAAATTACCATTGCCACATTTGTGAAAGCATCACAAAGTGGCCGTGCTTTCCTGATTTGGCATCATGGATAACTTTTGCCGTCTTGACCACTCACTGATCTTGCTTCTCTCTGAGATGTTGGGAGGTTTGAGTCATGTTTGAACCCTGTGTAGCATATGTTTCCAGCAGCTCTTAGGATCACCAGAGCTTGAGGTTCTGCTGACACCTGTGCAATCGTGCATGCTGGCACAACCGCGTACGCAAAAGGAGCCACTCAAGCTGGGGTTTATTTCCAATGTCAAAGGAGGTATCTGTGATGCTGGGGAGAAAGGGTGGTGTCAGGATGGCTTCATTCACCCTACCAGGATTTTTCCATAGATAAGAAAAGGGGCAAACATTGGGGTCATCCACACTGACTCGTGCTTAATGACACCAGCTTAAATGGGGATGTGCGGGAGACAAGTTGGGGCTTTTAGATACATGCTATGATGCTAGACTGCATTTTACTGTGTTATGTGGGAATAATAGAAATGACTGGGAGAATTTGTGTGCTGGGAACTGGAATATATTATTATAACAAACTGTGATAAGTGTACAGGTGTGGACAGACAGCTGTGGATGGATACAAGGTGGTACTGCGGACAAGCATTAGGAGAAAATGGGAGAGATTAAAGGAGCCTGGGGAAGAAATTGTTACGATTATCTAACAGAATATTCAGTACGTGCAGCCTCCAACAGAATGCTTATTATATTATAGCATATCAAGTCCTGGCAATTGCCAAGGTGTGCAGCTCTTGAAACGCCCTAAGCCTGTTCTCTGAACGTCACAGATAGAATCAAGGTGGAACTAATGAAAGAAAGGGAGAAAAACCATCAAGAGGGTCAGCCATAGAGGAGAGTGAGGGAACAAGGGAGATCTGGACTATCTCAAACCTCTTGCAGAGCATTGGAGGTTGCATGTGGAAGTCTGCTGGCTTCAAACCCACTTTGACAGTCCCGGTTAATCCTCTGCTGTCCCACTTTCCCAGTTGCTTTTAAAACATCCTGTTTTCTCTTTTCCCTTCCTGCTTTGTTGTCAGCTTCATTCAGTGGCTGCAGATTGAGTCCACAAGTAGTTTGCGCTCAACCCAGCAGCAGGGAGAGAAGAGAGGAAGGAACCATTTTTTTTGGAGTCTCCGTCCCAGGAAGCTCAGGCAAAAGCAAACTGCTGCGGCCTCTCCTAACTCGCCTGTTCTTCCTTCGTAACTTTTGCCATCTTCACTACACTCTGACGTTGCGCGAGCACGCGTGTCCCACTTTTCAGCTGTGAGATGTGGACGGCGCGCGGCCTCGTGCTCAGCTCCCTGACTCTGTCCTTCCCGACCAAAACTCCTTCCTGGCGACCTATTCTTGTGGTCGCAGAAGGAGCAGTTGCGCTGGGCTGGCGGTTTCCTGCTGTCTGTTATTATTTTGGTCCTTGGCTCGGTCTTGACGGTCTTATTTTCGGCTTTTTGTTTCCATGCGGTTCTTCCCATGGGTTAAACTTTTGCAAACGAAAGAAGAATGGTAGGGGGAAGAATCCTCCAGCAAAGGTTACGGAGAATGCAGACCTTTATTTTGCTGGCTGTCCTCCAAAGACAAGAGTGTGGGATCACATTTTTTTTTTTTTGCGGGGACAGTGGGAGGAACCAATTGTTCTTCATTGCCCTGTTGCTCTATTTTATTTGGCGAGCGCTTGTTCTTTTTTTTTTTTTAAATCTCTTTCCAGTTGGTGCTTCCTAACTCCCAAATGCCCATCCACCGGATCAGCACCAAAATAAGGTTTTAGAGCCCTACTTGTGCAGACTTCCTCAGTCTGGGAGCAACTGGTTACAGAGAACAGATCGCTTGCAATTAAGTCCTAGTTCATAATAACGAAGGCATAGTTAAAATCCCAGGATGCTGTAGGGCAATTAAAGGCCATCATGGCCCTTCCACACGGTGTGATTATAGCACTATGATTCCTCTTTAACTGCGATGATTCTGTCCTGTAGAATCCTGGGATTTGCAGCTTAGGAAGGAGTACTTAGAATTCTCTTCCAAAGAGCTCTTAGGCCTCCCTAAACTACAAATCCGATCATTTTGTGCGATGAAACTATGGCAGTTAAAGTAAAACTGCAGTGCTATAATTGGGTGACGTGGAAATGCCCTAAGTTACTGAAATATTGTTAGTGATTGCAATATTATTAGGGTTAATTAAAATTCTTATGGCTTAGCTACTTTTACAGGGGTGTGTGCAAGAACAAATTGCTCAGGTGTATTTTATACAACAAGCTTTGTAAAGTAACTACTGTATTTGCTGGCATATAAGATTCACTTTCCCCCCTGAAAAATAGAGGCCGGGTGGCCGTCTGTCAGGCATGCCTCCTGCATGGCAGAATGGGGTTGGACTCGACGGCCCTTAGGATCGTTTCTGACTTTTGATTCTATGAGGCTTAGGACCACACAGCTATTTCCAATTTACATTTACAGTGGAGGCACGCATGCAATCCCACCACGGTGGAAAGGTCCTACCATGCTTTTTTTCATGAGGAGGGCGCAAGCTTGTTCTCTACCGCTCCAGAGACGAGGACAAGGAGCAATGGATTCAAGCTGCAGGAAAGGAGATTCCACCTGAACCTCAGGAAGAACTTCTGGATGGTCAGAACTGTCCGGTAGTGGAATATGCTGCCTTGGAGTGTGGTGGAGTCTCCTTCTTTGGAGTTTTTAAGCAGAGTCTGGATGGCCATCTGTTGGGAATGCTTTGATGGGTGTTCCTGCATAGCAGGGGGTTGGACTAGATGGCCCCTGGGGTCTCTTCCAACTCTAGGATTCTAGGATGTCTCCTGAAAGAGGCTGGACTGTGGGAGAACGCTCTAGCTGGAGTCCTTGCACTGTGTGGGGTATGGACTCTGGGGGTCCCTGCCAACTGTATAAAATCCTCGATTGGAAGAAAGCCCCAGGGCCCCCCAGTCCAGGCCCCTTCTGCCTTGCAGAAATACACCATCAAAGCACTCCTAGCAGACCGCTATCCAGCCTCTGCTTAAAAACATACAAAAAAGGAGACTCCACCAAATTCCCAGGCTTCACTGTCTCTTTTCCAGGTTAAACCTGCCCAGCTGTTCCTCAGATGGTTTTGCCGTTTCCAGGCTTGTCCTGAATTGTGGTGCCCAGAACTGGGCACAGGATTCCAGCTGGTGTCTGACCAAAGCAGAATGGAGTGGTACAATTACACTCCCCAGTTGAGACACCGCGCTCCTATTGAAAGCCAAAATTGCACTGGCTTTTTTAGCTGCTGCATCACACTGCTGACTCGTGTTCAGCTTGTGGTCTACCAAGACTCCTAGATCCTTTTCACAGGTACTTTGATCAAGCCAGGTGTCACTCATCTTATATCTGCCTTTCATTTTTTCCTTCCCAAGTATAGTTCCTTACAGGTAGGATTCTAGGATTCTGTTCTGTGATTCTGTGTGATTATATTCTGTCCCTTGGTCTCTGAACACCAGCGCATGGAAAAACAGAGCACACCCCTGGGACACTCTCTCTGCTCTCCTCTTAACAGCTCTCATGACAGCCACAAGGAGAAAATTTACAGACTCCACCATGATGCAAATGACCCCTAAGCAGCTCTTAATCACACTTTTGGTGTAGAGACTCCTATGCTGTTTTAGCAGTTGAGCTGAAATCCGCTGATGGAGAAGATTTAGCTTGTTAAGAATAAAAGAGGAGTGAACCCCCTGGATTTAAAAAAAAAAATTAAAAAAACTTTTATCAGCAAGTAAATGCAAGAAAACAAGAAGGACCTTCTTTGATAAGAGAACAGGTCTGTTTATCATCTTTTTTTAACTAGTTCCTCCTAATGTTTCTAACAGTGAGTGGTGGAACCTGGTGGCTTCCGTGCTGATGAGTTGTGAATCTGCTCAGGGTTTTTACTCCAGACTTTGAAGGAGGGATCAGAGGTGTCGATCCCACTCCCCAAATAGGTTCCACCCGTGTAAAGTTTGAACTCGGAACTGGAGCAGTTTCCACCGCCTCACTGATGTGGAGAAATATGCACTGATACAGGATGAGTGTCACCTGCTTTGAAAGCAGGACGCGTGAGCAGGAGCAAAGGGTCGAAGTAGGCCACAAGCTAAACATGAGCCAAGAGTGTGATACGGCAGCCAAAAAAACCAGTGAAGTTTTGGATTCTTTCCACAGGAGTACAGTGTCTAGACTGGGGGAAGTAGTAGGACCACTTTGTTCTGCTTTAGTCGGACCCCACCTGGAAGCCCGTGTCCAGTTCTGGGTCCAGGAAGGGGATGGACAAGCTGGAATAAGTCTGGAGAAGAGTGACCAAGATGGTCAAAGGTCTGGAAGCCAAGCATATGAGCAACAATTTAGGGAGCTGTCCAAAGTATGACGGCCTCGGGTTGGTCACCTTGACTTCTAGGGAATGTTCAGGCTTAATTTGCTCTTGGATCCAATCCTTTGTCTTTCTACCAGATCAGGATATGCATAGAACTCTCCTCCAGCCATACATTTCAAATGAATTGAGTCCGTTCTCAGCTGTCTTCATTTTCCAGCTTTCACAACCATGCATAGAAATTGGAAATACCATGGCAAGGACAATCCTAACTTTAGTATTCAGTTATTTATCTTTATACTTGAGAATCTTGTCTAGTTCTTCTGTGGCTCCCTTGCAAGTCGACTTCTTGTTGATGTGGTTTCATTTGTCTTTTGGCCATTCTGTTCCAGTATTTCAAAGGAGTTGATTCTCTTCCTGCCAGCTTTCTTCGGTATTCAGCTTTCTTTTTTAAAAATTATTTTTATTAAGCAAAGACATACGAAAAGGACGAAAGAAAATAAAATCTAACAATGTGATAAACCATGCAGAAAAAAGGAAAGAAAAGAAATAACTAAAAAAATACAAAGAGGTACAAAAATTAAGCGTAAGAAAGTTTAATCTTTTTGGCAGGAGAGGGGGATACCTGAGCATTTTATCTTGTTCCTTCGTGGCTGCCCATCAGCCTTGGAACTGCCTTCCCAAGGTGGTGGGATTGGATCCAAGCCCCTCCTAAAATTGTAAACTCCAGGATTCCATAGGATGTTGCAAGTGGAATAATAGCGCTATAACAGTCTAGTGTGGAAGTGGCTTAGATGTGCCAAACAGCTCCTGGGGAGCACCTATAGTGGAGGGTGACACCGGTGGAGGATCTCTAAGGGACAACAGCAGTGGCACCTTAGCTAGTGCTTGTTAGTAAGCCCCTTTTGAAGGTCTTTTACCATAAAAACCATATGATGAGACAATCCAGGTTGAAACAAGAGATGGTGCCAGAAGAGAATGTTCCCAGGTACAGCCGGGATGTGGCTGATGATGCAACGGGACTCAGGCCGAAAGGACATTCAGCTGTCGACGTGCTCAGAGATAAAAGGAAAGCCCAGAGCTGCACTACGCACATTATAGGAGCATGGAATGCGAGAAGCATGAATTATTTTACTAGACCTAGTAAAGCAAGAAATGGAACGTATCAAGATTGCAGTAAGTTGGCCCTCCAGATTTCCTGTGGTTAAAGGTGCAGGACCCCGATGGGGGGCTGAGGCGTGGTGAGGAGAGCGGGCACTGAGGGTCATAGAATCATAGAATCCTAGAGTTGGAAGAGACCCCAGGGGCCATCCAGTCCAACCCTCTGCTATGCAGAAACACCCATCAAAGCATTCCCAACAAATGACCATCCAACTTCTGCTTAAAAACCTCCAAAGAAGGAGAATCCACCACACTCCTTTGGGGCAGCAGATTCCACTGCTGGACAGCTCCGACCATCAGGAAGTTCTTCCTGAGATTCAGGTGGAATCTCCTTTCCTGCAGCTTGAACCCACTGCTCCTTGTCCTAGTCTCTGGAGCAGCAGAAAACAAGCCTGCTCCCTCTTCGATGTGACATTCCCTCTAAACCAGGTTCAAACCAGGTCAGGGGAAAGAAAAGTAAGTATGGTGGCCCTATACTATCTTTCCCCCCGGATGTGGCACCATAGCTGACTCTGAAGGAGTTAGGACAGCATAGAAGGAAGCCAGGATCTACCACTCCTGAAGCCTTTTACCTTGAAAACCTGGCACAGATACCTGTGAATTTTATTTCGATAATTAGTCCTTATAGAAAAACCATCTTGACGTGGTGACGCTGTGTTCCCTTTTTCCCGTCTCTTCTAATGAGCTTCTCTGGGAAAGCCGTGGCTGATGAAACCCCTCGCCTCCTTACGTAAGCTCTCCGTGGCTGCATCGTCAGACGTATTCCATTTCTGAGCGATCAAACGCAGATGCAAGGGCAGGACAGCTTGCCCGTGGCTTCCCCATTTAATCCACAGCGTGTGTGTTGCCATTTCAAATTCATTGCAAGCCCGTCTCTCTCCATTTTGAGTTCTGAGGTGTACACTTGCACAGCTTTTGCTCCCTGAGCTTGGTTGTTCCGAGGGAATGCTTAAGACCCAACCCCTTTCACATGAAGGTTGTGTTTAAAGGGTGGAGTTAGGGCTGAACGTTAGTGTCTGGGTTCCTTACTGGGCTGAAACTGCAAAAACAGTCAAGTGAGGAAAAAGGGCCTGTCACAGAGGGGCACTAAGAATTCTGTGCCAAAGAGATCTAGTTCCTCCCCAAACTTACAAAGCCGAATTTTCCATAGGCTGCAGCAATAGAATTTAAAGTGGGAGCAGATTGCTTATAATTGCAAAGCATGAAAGGTCCCCAAATATCCACCAGAGTTTGTAAACTTGGGCTTCCTTGTCCAAAATTGGTATCACCCAGATAGAGAATTAAAAATGGTGATGGTAAAGAGCGGTTTGATACACCCCCACGCACCTTCTGATAAACCGCTGTTGCTATTTCTGGAGAACTCCGGCCTGATTTTTGCCAGCCTGACACTCAAAACCTTGGAAACGCTCTTCTTTTGAGAGGAAGGGGCTTTCCTGTGGGAATATTTTAAAATTTCCCCCTCCCAACGAGGTCAGTGTTCAAAAGGCTGGCCAAAGGTGCCTTCAGGCGCCGTGTGTGGGTGGCAGCCTAAATTGCCACTGCCGTGGGTCATGGGAAGGCTGTCACAATTTCCTTCCATCTTTTTAAAATTAGTTCTGATCAGCTAAATATAGCCTGGCCACAAGAAACAACAGATTTATATATATATGAGAGAGAGAAGACAGGGTGAGGATCAAGAAGAGTAGCGAGCAAGTCAGTGTTTTGCAGTTCAGAAGCAGAATCAGAACTCGGCACTTTCTCTGAATCAGGAACTTTCTGTTTGGACTAGACTACACCATGCTGGCTGTCTATCCAATCTAAAACAAGGAACTTTTCCAAAGCTCTAGAGATTCAGGATGGAAGAACAACTGCAACCGTTGGAGTTCTGAAGCTGTTGTGTGTCCTCAAGTTTGTTTCTGACTTTCGGTGACCCTAAGGCCAACCTATGGTGGGATTTTTCTGGGAGCTGAGAGTGTGTGATGCAAGGTCATCCAGTGCGCTTGATCGTCAGGGTTGTTGTCCGGTGCTCAGATCACTACGCCGCGCTGACTCTTGCCCTCCTAAATACACAACTGGAAATACTGAGGTGAAAAGCACCCAATCCTAAACCTTGGCTATTGTACGTTCTCTCCACTTCCCTCTCTCTCTCTTTCCGAATTCAGTGAGCAAGTACGGGGCCTTCCTTAGGGTTTCCCACCCACCAGGCCAAAACCAATAACTTTCAGGGGTTACCAAAGCAAGTCCGGTGCTTTGAACACACTCAAGTGTGGAGCTCCCTGGGGAGAGTGCATTGAAATAGGTTAGAAATAGGCTTGATTGTTGTGACTCTCCTTTGCTGCTCAGCCACTGTGCCCACCTGCCCTATGGAAGCTGTGGGTGCATCTGAGCATGGAAAAGAATGATCACCCCTTTATGGAGTGCTGGTGGGTCAAGCTTTGTTGTCTGGGAATCATCCTCTCATGTACAGGAGAGCTTCATGTTCAAAGAATCAGACCAAGAGGTTTCAAAAGCTTTATTTAGGAACATGGAAGGAAACAGCTGCACACCTTGGCATGCCGTGTTCTCACTCAACCTGCCCACAGTGTGGCCTCACAGCCACTGTCTGTTCACTCTTATCAGAGGTCATTATCCAAACATTCCCAGGTTCCCACCCGTCGCCTCATCCCATCCTTTCCCCATACACACCTTACGCACTAAAGTAGGACTATAAACATGGTGGGGAGAGCATGGCTGACCTGACACACAACAATTGCACTGGTTGGAAACTGATATAAATTCTTAGTCTGGATGTGTTCTGATCTATGTCAAAAGATTCTTACTCAAACATTCTTTAGGGGATGTGTGTCTAACCATGTTTTTCTTTTCTTCCTGCCAGGTTGCAAAGCCTACCCAATTGCAATGGGACGGAAGAAGATACAGATCAGCCGGATTTTGGACCAAAGGAACAGGCAGGTAAGTGTCCTTTTGGAAAGCAGAAGTTGTTGAGATGAAATGTGCTACCAGATCAGATCAGGGGCCTTCGTAGTTCAGCGTCCTACAGCTTATCCAGTGGCTTTCCAGATTGTTGTTGTCATTGTGTTCCTTCAGGGTTTTTTTCCCACAACAAGAACTGTGTGCCTCTGTGCCTCAGCAGAGACCTTGATAAGGGATCAGTCTGCAAATCAAGATGGATAAGGGGCTAGTCAGGAGTCATCTAGTTAATGGAAATGAGTTGAAATCTGCAGGGCCAGGCAAACTGCTGAAGGAATTTGCTGATGTACTCCCTGAACCTTCATTTCTGAGAAATCTTGGAGAAGAAATGAGGTGCCAGAGGAAAAGAGCAAAAATTGTCCTCAAAAATGATGTAAAAGGAGACCACAGACCAGGCGGCCTGACCCGACCTAGCCAGACATAATATTAGAATTTCTGAGCCAACTGGTCACCTTCCTCTTATTTCTTTCTGGATTCTCTCCCTCCACCCCAGGTCACGTTTACTAAGCGGAAGTTTGGCCTGATGAAAAAGGCCTACGAGCTCAGCGTCTTGTGCGACTGTGAAATCGCCCTCATCATTTTCAACAGCACCAACCGCCTTTTCCAGTACGCCAGCACCGACATGGACAAAGTCCTCCTGAAGTACACCGAGTACAGCGAGCCCCACGAGAGCCGGACCAACTCCGATATCCTGGAGGTGAACCGCAGAATTGTGGGATTGCAAGGGGTCCTCAGAGATCATCTAGTCTGGGGTGGCAGAGTGTGCCCCCCCAGGGCTGTTTGTTCAGCCCCAGCACCCCCGGGCTCCGAATTTGCTCCCAAATTGCCCCAAATGCCCTCTGGAGGTGTGGAAGGCATTTCTACCCTGTTTGGAGGGCCCCTGGACCTTGCAGGGATTTAAAATGCACTTTCTCACCATGCCCACTTCCGCACTACACTGTTATAGTGCTATGATTCCACTTCCAACTTCCTATGGAATCCAGTTTAGGGAGGGGCATTTGGAATTCTCAGTCAGAGAGCTCTTTGTCCTTAATAAACTTTAGAATTCCACAGGATGTTGAAAGTGGAATAATAGCACTATAACAGCATAGTGTGGAAGTGGCCGATCCATGACTGGTATAGTGGTATGAAACCTATAGGACTGTGTAGTAGAGACACACCTTTGGTTTCCAGATCTCTCCTCTTTCAGAAGTTCAGATGGAATCTATTTTCTTTTAATTTAAATCTTTTGGTTCTCATTCTAGTCTCCAGAACAGCAGAAAAAAAAACTGGCTCCATTTTCTATCTGACATTCCCTTAGATATTTGAAGGGATGTCATCTCGAGGAGGGAGCAGGCTTGTTTTCCGCTGCTCCAGAGACGAGGACATGGAGCAATGGAGTCAAGCTTTGGGAAAGGAGATTCCACCTGAATCTCAGCTGTCCAGCAGTGGAATCTGCTGCCCCAAAGGAGTGTGGTGGATTCTCCTTCTTTGGAGTTTTTTAAGCAGATGGCCATTTGTTGAGAGTGCTTTGATGGGTGTTCTTGCATAGCAGGGGTTGGACTTGATGACCCCAAGGTCTCTTCCAACTCGGTGATTCTATAATTCTAAGCTTTGGTGTCACCTCTCAGTTTTCTCCATGTTAAACTTTCACAGCTCTCTCAGTCATTCCTCATGAGGCTATCCTGAGAGAAAGGCAGGACATAGATCCAAATAAATAAATAAATAGATAAATAAGAAAGAAAGACTTTCTTTCTAGATCTTTGACCCTCTTGGTCACTCTCCTCTGGACACATTCCATCTTGTCACAGCATCCTTCTTGAACTGTGCTGCCCCGAGCTGGACACAGGACTCGAGGTGAGCAAAGTGGAATAGAGAAATAGTGCTACTTGCTTTGTTCTGGACGCTCTATTTCTGTCGATGCAGCTGAGAATTGTATTGGCCTTTTTTGCCATTGCATCACGCTGTCAACTCAGATTCAAATGGTGGTCTATCTAGAACCCAGATCCTTTTTGCATGCTTAGCATGGCCTCTTAGATTTTTTTATATTCTCCATTGCCAGCAAACAGCGGAAGGTGTATACATTGGTGGGTTTCCATGGCCAAGCCAGGATTGCGATCCAGTGCTCAGACCACGACATTGTGCTGGCTCTCTAGTTTCGTATGTTATTATATAAATATTTTAATATCCAAGCAGGCATGTTGATGATAACTAATCATCCATCATCTCCCTGTCCTTGTTCTTGTCGTTCAAATTGTGCAGACCCTGAAGCGGAAGGGCTTGGGCCTGGACAGCACAGAAATGGATCTTGAGGAAGTTTTGGACCCCGCTGGGAAACCCAGGAGGCTTGGCGAGGGGATGGATCTTGTGTTGGCGCGACCAAAGCTTTGCGTAAGTTTGAGGGATCTGTTACCCTAAAAGGTGGGGGACCTTGGGGTCTATCCACAATGCCAGTGTCTCCTTGGAAAGTGGGGAATAATAGTGCAAAGGAGGCTTTGGAGTGGAGGGTAACAGCAGGATCTTTTCACCTGTGTATACCAGCACTAACTGTAGAGATGATACCAGTTAGAAGTTAAACAGAGTATTTTATTGGAAATTAACACAAGAAATCAAGCAATCTCACAAACCATACAAGGCCATTGAAGGGAGAGGTGAGAAAGGTTGGACCACGGGGATCTGAGTTCAAGACTTGCTGCAGACCACCACTGACACTCTTCCTAACTCTTCCTATTCCTTTTTCCTTACAGTCAACGGCTTCCCTGTCCAGCCCAGATGGGCCACTAATGGGCACCGCACTCTCTGCAAGTGAGGGCAGGGGCGGGAGTGCTGGGGGTGAGTCCCCCCTTCTACAGGGTCGTTTGCAGACGTTCAAGCCCACTTTCCCCAAACAGCACAGCATCGTGTCCGGGCTGTCTCCTGGGAGCATCGGGACAGGTACGCCACTCTTAGTTTTGAGCCAAAGAGGGAGGCTTGTTTTAAAACTCCCTGCTAGTCAGTCTGCTTTTGGCCTGAATTCAGGGTTCAAGTCACAGAATCATAGAGCTGGAAGGGACCCCAAGGGCCATTTAGTTCAATCCCACCCTACAGGAAGACACAATTAAAGTGCTCTTAGAAGACACCCAGGTAGCATTTTTTCCTCCTAGACATGCCTGGTTTTCCCTCCTGATGGTCTTTCATCAAAGCACTAAATTGGCCATTCCTTGCTTAGTTTCCAAAATCAGACTGTGGCAAGAACATAGGAACATAAGAACCTGCTTTATACTGAGTTTGATGTTTGGTCCACAAAGCTTAAGACTGTTGGCTTTCAAAGGTTCACGGGGTTCTGTCCTGGGCCCAGTGCTGTTCAACATCTTCATCAATGACTAGGATGAAGGAACAGAGGGCATGCTGATCAAATTTGCAGATGACACCAAATTGGGAGGGGTTGCTGACACACCAGAGGACAGGATCAACATTCAAAATGACCTTGACAGGTTGGAGAGCTGGGCCAAAGCTCACAAAATGAATTTCAAGAGAGAGAAATATAAGGTCTTACACTTAGGCAGAAGAAAAAGAATGCACAAATATAGGATGAGGGACGCGTGCCTGGTTAGCAGTACCTGTGAAAGGGATCTAGGAGTCTTGGTGGACCACAAGCTGAACATGAGTCAGCAGTGTGATGCGGCAGCCAAGAAAGCCAACGCGATTCTTGGTTGCATCAATAGGAGTCTGGTGTCTAGACTGAGGGAGGTAATAGTACCATTCCATTCTGCGTTGGTGAGACTTCATCTGGAATCCTGTGTCCCGTTCTGGGCACCTCAATTCAAGAAGGATATCGACAAGGCAGCATGTCCAGAGGAAGGCAACCAAAATGGTGTTGGATCTGGAAGCCATGAAGCCCTGTGAGGAGCAGATTTGGGGATGTTTAGTCTGCAGAAGAGAAGGTTAAGAGGGGACACGAGAGCTTCTTCTCTGCTGCCTCAGAGGGAAGGACCAGGTCTCATGGCTTAAAGTTACAGTAGAGCAGATTTTGGTTGATCTTTGGAGGGAACTTCTTGACAGCAAGAGCAGCTGGGCAGTGGGACGTCTTCCAAAAAAGGCTGGACAGCTAGCTCCCTGCTGGGGATGGTCTCATGAGAGTTCCTGCATTTAGCAGAGAGTTGGGGTAGTTGACCCAGGCGGCCCCTTCTTACTAGGAATCTGGGCATTCAGAGCTCCTTCCTTGTTCTCAGCCTGTGCTTTGCCCCTTTTCTGTCCTTGCAGGCAGCGGGTACCCGGTTTTCTCCCATGGCAACCTCAGTCGCACCCTGGCAAGCAAGACACCACCTCTGTATCTGTCAGCAGACCCTCGCCAGGCAGAAGGGCACCTCGCCAACGGCCGGAATAATTTGGCATCGACTGTGAGTTTGCATGCGCGCGCGTTTGAAAGCATGTTGTCTTCCTTTTGAAGCAAGACAGCTCTCAGTGAAAAGGGTAGTCCCTGCCTGCTGGCTTTCCAAAATAAAAATCTGAAAAGTTGTAGCACAGAAGAAAAAGCAGATGGGGAGGGAGGAGGGGGAAGAAAGCAAAGGGTTGCTCTGCAGGGCTGACGTAGTGGCTCTGCTCCCCATTTCATCTCCTTCTGTTGCACTCTGTTCATGTAGGCTTTGGGAGGGGTTTTTGAGGAGGAAGGGGCTTGAGAAGTTGCCGTGAAGGTGAGGTCAAGATGAACCACACACATACATTTTGATGTTTGCCGTTTTTCCCCTTTTGCAGGGGTCCTGTGCCCCTAATCCTAGTGAACGTGGAGGGCTGAGTGTATTTCTTGATGGGAGACTCTGGCATAGCATGTTCTCAAGGTTTAAGTCTGATCTCAGTCAAGTGAAGTGGACTCATAAAGAGGGAGAGGGGGCTGCTGGTTGCCGAAAGAGCTGCATCTCCCAGGGGGCAGGGGGCCAACAGTGGCTGGGAGTAAGCTAGAAGTGGGTGGGCCCAGAGCCTCACAGTGTGAGAGACCCGTGGATACCATCTTGAACTCAGTAGTGGGAAACTGGGACAGAAACCAATGCTTGCTGGTGGCTCACTGGTCAGTGGGGTGCCAAGTCTGCTCTGGGTTTTAGTACAAACTTTGGGAAAGTGAACACCACTCCTAAAACCGTTTCAGCCCCTTGGACGATCCTTTCAAAGGTCAGATGGGAACTCATTTAGAGCGGCTGAACCTGTTTTGAGGATCAGGGTGGATTGATCACCCCATGCAAAGGGGAGCCAGCTGCCACTTAACTGCAAAACAAATGGAAATTGTGGAAGTGAAGCTTCAGAATTGTGTACGGTCCTCCTTTACGAGATGCCCACTTGCCCCCCATTTCTCCCCTCCCATTTCCCTTACCTTTTGCCCGGATGTGCCGTGCTTTCCTTCACTGCACCCAGGCAAAAGGCAAGGGAATGGGAGCAGGGAGCCCCACGCGTGGAGAACGAAGGCATGTGTGAGCCCTCCCCACATTCTCCCACTCCCATTCATTGACCTTTTGTCTGAGCACGGAGGAGGAAGGTCCATGTGCCCAGGCAAAAGGCACAGGAATGTGGGGGGAACACTCACTTGGGTGGGGGGAGTTATCCATGCTTTATTTACCTTTGTGAGGGTTCTACACCCTGAAATCTCACAAATGTCAAGGAGCCACTATATATTGGGCAGAATCCACATTTGGCCAACCTGACTGCAATTTTCTCTATGTGTGTGTATGTGTGTGTTCAAATCTCTTTATCCACCAGTATAACAATATAACCACATCAATTATCTATACATTCTTATAGGTTACAAACAAATTAAAAACTTAAACCATAATATAAAAAAAATAGAAGCTTTGCCTGGTAAGAAACCATAGAGTAAAACCAAATTTCCTGTGTCCATCATTATAAATTTCTTCTTTCCACCTGTAAATGACTGAAATTTTCTATTTCCTCCCGCCAACAGCGCTTGCTGTACCCTGGCCTCCAGAGTCCTGTGTTGCCCCTCGGAAGCGCCTGTCTCCCAGGACATGGACTGCGGGCTTACTCTTTCCCCTCCTCCAGCGAGTCAGGTACAGTTAAAGTGTAAGAAATCACATGTCCTGGCACGAGAGCCAGCATGAGAGCCATGTTTAAGTCTTTGAAGGGATGTCATGTCGAGGAGGGAGCGGGCTTGTTTTCTGCTGCTCCAGAGACCAGGACAAGGAGCAATGGATTCAAGCTGCAGGAAAGGAGATTCCACCTGAACCTCGGGAAGAACTTCCTGACCGTCAGAGATCTATGACAGTGGATTCAATGGGCATGTATCCATGCTGCCGTGGGTGTGCGCACATTGCGTCCATTGACTGCAACAGGATGCACTGCTTGCATTTTTTGTTTTATGTCGGGGTGCTTGGCCCAGAGCTCCCATATATATGGTAGTTGCATGGTAATGTTTTAATTGCACTGATTGATGCTTTTTAAGCCTGTGTACCATGTATTGTTTTAGCTGTTTAACACACATTGTAAGCCACTTTGCACCCCGTATTGGATGAAAAGCAGGATATAAGTCAAATAAATCAATAGATAAATAGCTTCCCCATGCTTGACTCCTTCCCTCTGCTGCTGCCTTCTCATTACCCCTCGCCAATTGCTTTGTCTTTTCAGAGTTCACCTCCAGTGAGAGCAACACGCATCCTTTTGGCTTCCAGGCGAACAGCATGACCACGTGGCAACACAGGGATATGGCCGTCCCCACCACACACCCTCCGCTGGGGTAAGAGATGAAGCAGAGATTGTTCTATGTGATCAAAAATGCATTCCTTCAGCTGTCCTCATTGCAGTTAATTCTTTGCTGTCCCACTTTTTCAACTGCTTTTGAGTGCCCCGGTTTCTCTTTCCTCCAGCTTCTCCCCTTTGTCCTCAGCTTACATCTACTGCTGCAAACATCAAAGTGAAAAAGTTGTTTTCACTCAAACTCAGGAAGGGATAGAATAATAGAATCCTAGAACCAGAAGAGACCCCAAAGGCCATCCAGTCCAACCCCCTTCTGCCATGCAAGAAGACACCATCAAAGCACTCCCAACAGATGACCCTCCAGCCTTTGTTTAAAAACCTCCAAAGCAGGAGACTCCACCACACTCCGAGGGAGCTGATTCCACTGCCATACAGCTCCGATTGTCAGGAAGTTCTTCCTGATGTTCAGATGGAATCCCTTTTCCTGAATTTTGGAACCATTGCTCCATGTCCTAGTCTCTGGAGCAGCAGCAAACAAGTTTGCTCCATCTTTTATATGACAACCCTTGGAATATTTAAAGAAGGCTATAATGTTAACTTTCTTCAGGCTAGACATCCCCATGCTCCTCTTAGGGCTTCATAGTTTCTAGGCCTTTGATCATTTTGGTTGCTTGGACAGACAAGTCCCAGTTTTCTTTTGTGAAATGTGGTGGAAAGGACGGGCTTCTCAGCATCCCCCTCAGTTTCATTAAAAGGCTGTGTGCTCTGTGTTCAGGGCCAAGAGGAGGGCAAAACTAACCCCTAGACCCTCCAGAGTTTCTGTTTCCAAAGCAAAGGTGAGCCACTTCCAGGTGTTGGGAGGCTGAGGTCCATATAGCCCCCAGGTCAAACTGAGTGGCTTCCCACGTAAACTTACCGTGGCCGCTCTCTGCAGTGCCAGAGATGCCAGAGTGCCCCCCCATACCACAGAATCCTGGACAGTGGCGGCACAGAGGGTCTTCCCCCTTCTGGGGAATGGCAAGAAATGTTGGAAGTGGTAAAAGAGGGGCCCGC